>CM035406.1:82530881-82538381 GCA_020310875.1 Ceratopteris richardii
GGTCAAACGATATGGGCGAATGCAATACAAGAGACGCACGCCCCGCCCGCCTACCTCCTCAACTCTTACTTGCTCTCTGCCTTTTGTTGTCCATGACCCTCTGTGATCGCACTTCTAGTTCAACCCTCTTTCTGCGTCTGAGATTCTTCCTTGTTTACTAATCCGCTGCTCCTGAGAATTGGAGGCTCTGAGACCGTAGCAATTCGCCTGGGTAATGGGGTGAAAAAACTCTGGAAATCGGGGACTGATAACAATGGAACTGAATGTTGCACGGAAGTGGAGAATAGAGCTATCATCGTCGAACACTTTACCAATCTTCTCGGGGTCTCGACTCCTCTTTCCCCGCACAGGCGCGACTCCATGGCAACCATCTCAAGGGTTTCTCAAACCAGAATCCCATAGAACTTGATTGCTCTACTGGATGCTAACATCTCCGAGAATGAAATTATCGAGGTTATTGATGCCCTTCCCAATGGGAAAAGTCCGGGTCCGGATGGCCTTACCAATGAGTTTTTCAAGTCCTTCAAACATCAGGTGGCCACCCCACTGTGCCTCGTGTGGCAAGAGGCTCTCTCTTTCGGTGCCCTCCCTGAGTGCCTGAATAATGGCGTCATCAAGTTAATCCACAAACGGGGAGATAAGAACAAAATTGAAAACTGGCGTCCGATTACCATGCTCCAAACAGGATACAAGATAATTGCAAAAGTTATCGCCAACAGAATCTCTTGTCATTTAAAGTCATGGCTGTGCGAGGACCAGAAAGGTTTTATCAAAGGTAGATCTATACTTAAAGCAATTATCGATATTTGGGAAGGCCTTGCTTTTGCTGAGGAGTCTGCTCAAGATCTGGTATTCATTAAGATCGACTTCGACAAAGCGTATGACAGATTGGAATGGGACTTTATTCTTCAATCATTGAAAGACCTTGGAGGCAGCCAAAAGTTCACGAAGATGGTTTCCACTCTTCTTGGAAATGCTTCAACTAGAATAAACATCAACGGTAAGCTCTCGGAGCCCATTCGTTTAAAAAGATCAATTAGGCAAGGCTGCCCTCTGGCTCCATTACTATTCGCTATCGCCTCGAATGGACTCAGCTGCCTATTAAAGCATCACATGGACGCTGGCAATCTCAAGGGTCTTTCCTTACCTCTAAATCACGGCCAAATGATTGTGAGACTTTTTGCTGATGACATGAATGCCTTTGTGCATAACGATATAAACAGCATTGAGGTGTTTTGGTGGTGCCTCCACACCTTTTGTGTGGCATCAGGCTCAAAAATCAACCATGCTAAAACTGCTTTTAGAGCAATCAGCGGACCTACTCCCCAATTGTTGGTGGATCAGGGGTGTCAAGTTATCCCTAGCGGTCAAGTCTTCCGTCTCCTTGGCATTCCGATGGGTTTCGACATCGCAATGGACCAACGCTGGAACTGGGTGCTATCCAAGCTGGATAGGAAGCTGAATCAGTGGAAAGGTATGCAAGTCAACCTGGCAGGACGTGCTATGGTTGTTAACACATTTATGTTGTCTACAATTATTTACTTTATCTCGTGTTGGAGACCTAAGGAGAAAGACTTGGCCAAAGTGGAAAGAATCTACAGAAACTTCCTTTGGACTGGGGACCCCAACAGAAGGGGGATTCCCAAAATCAAATGGGAAACTTGCATTAGCCCTAAAGACTCAGGGGGCTTGGGAATTTTGGATATTGTTGGGTTGGCTGACAAGCTGGCGGCAAAATGGCTTATCAAGGCCTGGAGCAATAGGGAGTCCTCTTGGGCTAAATTGATCTTCAGAAACACGGAAGACCTTACCTTTGTTGGCCACCCTGGTTGGAAGGACATAGGGATTCTCACGCTTTTGTTCTCCCCCCACCCGGTCTTCCCTAAAGGCTCTAGCCTCATGTGTTCCTTATGGAAGAATTGGAACAAGGCCAAACAGTTCATCAGAATCAGTGATGATTGGAAGTGGGCGGCTGGCATAAGACAAAATGACTCTATTTGGTTCCCGATCAGTGGCATTCGGGGGGTGGAGTCTTGGAACCTCCAAACTGCAAGGAGGTTATGGAACAAGGGGTTCAAACAGTGGAAACAGCTCTGGAAACAAGAGACCAACCAGTGGATTAGGTTCGAAGATTTGGATCCGAGACTTAGAGTTACCTTTGAGGAATGGACTCTTCTTCAAAGCAGGTGTTTAGCCTGGGACCGCTCAACTACCCGCCTTCTCTGCGGTCAGGATCTTCCTTGCTTGGAGGGCCTTAAATGGAGCAATGGTAAGAAGCTATCTAGAATCCCCAACTTCAAAGGGGATTTGGATGTTCACCACACCCTTAACAAGAGATGGTGCCTTGCTTGGACCAAACTTCGGTGGGAGCTAAAATTCATGTCTATTTGGCACCCCCTAATTGAGGTCAAAAAGTCCGTTCTCATGTGGCAGATCTTGCATAAAGGAATCTGGACCAATGCAAGGGCTAACAAAATCTGTGGTGTGCCGCCATGGTGCAAGCGTTGCCATCGGTGCATCGAAGATTTAGCTCACCTGTTCTTCGACTGTCCCAAGTCCCGTGTTATCTGGCATCACGTTGTGGTCAAGAATTGAAGTCAAACCTCTACATTGCAACATAAGGATGATGATTATGTTGTTATTCCCAGGGACCTCAAATACAGTCTTCGTGTCACTTCACGCGAGCAGTATGCAAGCATGTATATGGATTCTATCCAGGAGCCAGATATGTTTTGGAACAAGTTAGCTAAAGATTTTTTTCTGGAAGAAGGAATATGCAACCAGTCAGCCACTTTGCAAATTTAACTTTGATGCTCGAAAGAGTCCCATATTTGTGGAGTGGTTCCGAGGAGGATATACAAATGTATGTTATAATGCACTCGATCGCCATGTCATTGCGGGAAGAGGCGGCCAACCAGCCCTTCTTTGGGAGGGAAATGACCTGGGCCAAGACTCATGTTCAACGTATCAAGACCTGCTTAATTACACATGTCAGATATCCAATTTTCTTCTTTCTAAAAAAATGTAGTAAAAGGTTCGACAGGGGAAAGTTCCCATATCGGGTGGAAGACCGTGTTTTCTGACATCGAATTCAGAAACCTCACAATATGCTATGTACGTAAGTGCAGGGAAAACAGGCGGGAGGACTGTTCGTGGGGTAGAGATGTCGTGACAAGCTTCATAGAGCATGGGCTTCCGTCTTAAACGAAGAGGGTAATCATCAGAAAAAGAAGCAGAGGCGCAAGGAAGAGGAACAGCGCCTTGATGTGGAAAAGCGCGCTGAAGCAAGGGAGTCTGAAGACGGACTGGACGAAGGCACGCAAACAGAGCTATGGATCTCATGGTGCATTTCTGTTCCATACACAGTTGGGCACTTACAGAGATAGGGAAAACACAGTGCTGTACGCGAAGCTTGGAAAAACTTCATGAGGAACACTGGAAGTAGAAGTACCATTATCCTTTACAAGATGGAACGTAAGGGATAGTACCATCAAAGGCTTAGTGAGTGAGAAATGAATGCAAAGTGTCGCTAGAAAAAGAAAACATTATTTGACGGCCCAACATTCGCTCAGGGTGAAACATGTCAGAGTTGGGGAGAAACACTCCAAACACTGGAAATGCTAGAAAAGAAAGAGAAAGTGCTACAAAAAAAAAAAAAAAAAAAAAAAAATTCCTCTGAAGTAGAAAAAGCCAAAGAATACACACGTCTAAAGAACAAGAAAGCGGCAATCCAGTGCTTGAAGAAGAAGAAACTATATGAATCGCAAGCAGAACAGCTTGGAAACTTTCAACTTCGTGTGCATGATCAGTTGATCTTATTAGAAGGAGCAAAGGCAACTACTGAAATCGTGGATGCTCTACGGAATGGTGCACAGGTCATGAAGTCCATGCAGAAAACAGTGAAGATTGATGATGTTGATAAAACCATGGATGATATAAACGAGCAAACAGAACATATGAAGAGCATCCAGGATGCATTGTCTGCACCTATTGGAAATGCTGCTGACTTTGATGAGGATGAGCCGGAGGCTGAGTTAGAGGAACTTGAGGATGCAGCAGAACTTGAAAATCAGATTCCACTTGATATAAACTCGACACCTCTTGCAGGATTACCATCTGCACCCATTGCACGCCCAGCCCATGTTCCAGCTCGAGCAGCATCACAGAGGGTGGATGAAGAGGATGAACTTGCTGCATTGCAGGCAGAAATGGCACTTTAATCAACTTGAGTGAATGCTTTGTCACCTCAGGTTGTTTTCATGTCCTAGATGCTATGTGAACTGAAAAATGAAATTCTGTATGGGTTGAATAGGTGAAGATGACTATTGTGTCGAAATTTTCCTTCAATGAGTTATATGGTCTTCTGGAATTAAGATTATGACGGTTCATTCTGCTTCTGCATGGATGGCACAGTTGTATAATAATGTAAGTGTTGTTTTTTTTTAGTCCGTTTCAACTATTTGACCGATAATTAGTGACCGCTCGCTGATAATTAGTGACCTCTCTGATAAGTGATATTGTTTTTAATCAATTGCTATATAAATTAGAGGACTACAATCATTAGAATGCTGTGTAGGTGCATAAGTGTTTCGTTTGTTTTGCGACCCAAACCTGTTGATTGAGAGATGATGATATGATTATGGTTATCACTTTCCAACCGTTGAAACTCCAAGTTATTGACCGGTCACTTCTTCGTGGTTCCCATGCATTGCATTACTTCATTGCTATACATTTCTGAAATTCTTAGTTCATGATTGAATAAGGATTTTTGTTTCGAGACCGTATGCCATTCATGAATAGGTGCACTGAAGCAAAGCGTTTTCAAAAGAAACCAAGAAGGCCTTTTCAACTCAACTGTACAATCAAGAACAAGCGGCTAGACCATTCCCAACAGGCAATCGCTTATGGTGATAGTGAATAATGACTTTATCAATTATGCAGTCAAGTCAAAATGATTAGATCAGTATGCTTTTTTAAAAGAAATTAATCATAGCAGACTATTCAATATAGCTAGAGAAAAATGGATTCAGACTGCCAACTGCTATGTTGTATTGCTGGCTATAGCAATAATGCTGGCTTTGAGTGCTATCTATGATAGTAAATAGTTACCTTGTATTGTCCGAAGGGCGATTGGTTTACTCATACACATTGTAGCCATTTGCCATGTAGGAAAAGACACAGACTTTGATGAAGAAGCTTTGTCATCTTGTTTGCCTTCATTCAAGCAATGAAGGGAATTAAGAGAATATGTGGAAACATAAGCATTGCTTTATGGTAGAAAACAATGCGCTCTCTTGCCTAGCTTCTCCCTTCTCCTTTCCATGAATCCCCGACGACAACGTGACCCGGGTATTGAGACTTACGAGTCAAATCAACTCGCAACATGTGATGTTGGGTGAGGCGATCGGCTGCTCATCGAGGCTGTGGAATGCCATCAGAGGTGAGGCTCTCTGGAAGATTTGGAGGGAGCGCTGTGCTGTCAATTTTGGCCAAACTCCTAAGGAATGGTCGATCGAGAAATCCTTGTTTCTCCTTGGTAAAAGAATCTCCCGAGTCAAGAGATCACCACCGTTTAGACATCACTGTATTTATCTCCTCGAAAACAACAAGTTGAAACCCAAATGGGTCCCACATGAGGGTGATGATAATGTTATCCGCCTCATTTGTAATGCCCTGTAACTTGCCATACTCCTCCCCTGCATTGTGGGATTTGGGGGGTCCCATGGGCACTAGTCCCATTCACTTGTAACTTTTTCTCTTTATTATAATTAAAGTCCGGGAGATTAGGCTAAGGCCGAACTTCCTTTATATATTAAAAAAAAAAAAATTGTTGGTGGCGATAGACTACAATCAAGTGCAGGACCCTTGCTAGGGCACAAGAGACACTCAGAAAACTTCAAGCCCAAAATGTAGCAACTTGGAATGTAATGATTACTCGTCACTGGTCATGTGAAGTAGAAGCAAGCACAAGAATCACTTTGCCTCTTTGGTCAAATGCAAACTTTGTGTATCTGTCGAGATGCCATCACTTATATTTTCATCCTAAAAGTGTGTGGCTATAAACCAATGCTAGTAAAGGGGCTATTGTCACAAAAAAAAAAAAAAAAGAAGAAGAAGAAAAAAAGGATCCTGTCAACCACTCCGTTGCCCAATCTCTCTGAAACATCCCTTGCATGCGGGAGGTGCACATGTGAACAAGGGGGAGGCGATCTTTTAGGTTTTTGCTAGGTGGTTCGGTGATTGTGCAGGATGCGAAGAAGAAGAGGACCGAGGAGCATCATTTGAGGAGAGTTTTCTTCTTTTTTCTTCGTGTGTGGTTCGCAAGCGGATCGACCATGGCTGAAGGGAGCAGAGATGAGGGAAGGAAGCATGGGCAAGAGCCTTTTGAAGAAGATTTTATGGACTATAGTTAATGACAATCAAAGGAGCTTTTGGGCATCTCCTTGCTTCCAAAGGGGGGGATTTGTTACTATGCAGGTAACGAAATCAGAATGGGGGATCTGGTGGGCATCCGTCCTCAGCAGGAGGTACATGAGAGGGGGAAGAAGAACTCTCTGGATGGCTATTCTTCTTGTTGGTGGTATGCAGGTACAAAGTAGAGGGGAGAGCGGGAGGAGCGACTACATTTTTTGAAGCTGAGGAGGTTCAATATCCGCGCTTTTGGGGGAAAAAGAGGTTCGCATGCTTCTCTATAAGAGAACAAAGCTTCAAAGATAGCAGTGCAGGTAGCTCTACATGTGAGGAGTCAATTCTTGGCAGATGCCTAAGAGGATGTGCTCAATAAAGAGAAGAAGAGGGAGTGCACAGGCTTTAATAAAAGAAATTCTTCTTGATTTTGCTAGTTTACATTCCTGTTGGAGGATCGGGGCCTGTTATGGATGTGGAAGTGTAGTCATCAACTTGAAGTGGAGAAGGATGGGAAGGGGCACCATTAGGTACGAAAGCACAGTGCAGTTCTTAGAGTTTCTTCTTGGTCAGTACTTGCAAAACCTTTTTGGCCCGAGCAAGAACATAGGGCTTCTTTTTCCTCAAGGGTTCAAAGGGAATAGGGTGGGTACAACCCTGAAGGAGGTCCTCA
Source organism: Ceratopteris richardii (assembly GCA_020310875.1). Taxonomy (NCBI): domain Eukaryota; kingdom Viridiplantae; phylum Streptophyta; class Polypodiopsida; order Polypodiales; family Pteridaceae; genus Ceratopteris; species Ceratopteris richardii. Next base: position 82,537,960 of record CM035406.1, read on the forward strand.
CTTTATGGAACTCCAACCATAGGTACAGAGTGGAGAAGTGGAGGAAGCATCCACTAATAAAGGTCATGAGAGGATGCCTTGGAACAAGCTGAAGGCAGGGAAATGAGGGTATTTTTGGGGGAATGCTGCTCTTCTAACACAACAGAAGAAGGGCATTGGATTCTCTAAGGAGGGCATTGGAAGGAAATTGATTGCATTTGTTGGTCGCTTCAACAGCAACAGTCCTGAAAGGACGTGTGCTCGGGTAGCAACAAGCAAAAAGGGGGAGAATGAGACTCCATCGTCTGGGAGAAATCTGAAGTCATCCAGAAGGACCTTGCATCGAGTAAAGTGAATTATTCTGCTGTGCATCAGAAGAGGGAAAATTCAGTGGGTTCTTCCGGTGGATTGTGCAGTAGAATATATGTCCAGGGCATCGATGG
>CM035406.1:82543381-82705881 GCA_020310875.1 Ceratopteris richardii
AAAAGGACTTATAGATTCCAACTGAAGTTCGAGCCCGTGAGTCATATCAAGTTTAGGATTGTTGGCTCATATGATATGAGGCTCCAACTTAAGTTCGAGCCTCTCAAGTTTTCCGGCAAAAAAAACAGGCTTCAACTTAAGTTCGAGCCTCTCAAGTTTTCTAGTAAAAACATTAATATTTTTAACTCAAATCTTCTTGCATCTACAAAAGCTAAGCCTCTGAATCATATGAGCTGAGTTATGAAGCTCAGACTTTTTCAGCTTTTCCAAAAGTTGTTATGAGCAAAAGAACAAAGAGGAGTTTGAGCCTCTCAGCTTTTTCCAACCATATCAAGTTCAGGATTGTTGGATCACATGATATGAGCAAAAGAACAAAGAGGCTCGAACTTAAGTTCGAGCCTCTTAGCTTTTCCAACCATATCAAGTTTAGGATTGTTGTGTCTTATGTGCAAAAGAACAAAGAGGCTCGAACTTAAGTTCGAGCCTTTGAACTTTTCCAACCATATCAAGTTCAGGATTTGTTGGATCACATGATATGAGCTTCAGCTTTTTCAGCCATATCAAGCTTAGGATTGTTGTGTCTTATGTGGAAAAGAACAAAGAGGCTCGAACTTAAGTTCGAGCCTCTGAGCTTTTCCAACCATATCAAGTTTAGGATTGTTGGATCACATGATATGAGCCTCAGCTTTTCCAGCCATATCAAGTTTAGGATTGTTGTGTCTTATGTGCAAAAGAACAAAGAGGATCGAACTTAAGTTCGAGCCTCTGAGCTTTTCCAACCATATCAAGTTTAGGATTGTTGGATCACATGATGAGCTTTAACTTTTCCAACCATATCAAGTTTAGGATTGCTGTGTCTTATGTGCAAAAGAACAAAGAGGCTCGAACTTAAGGTCGAGCCTTTGAACTTTTCCAACCATATCAAGTTTAGGATTTGTTGGATCACATGATATGAGCTTCAGCTTTTCAAGCCATATCAAGTTTAGGATTGTTGTGTCTTATGTGCAAAAGAACAAAGAGGCTCGAACTTAAGTTCGAGCCTCTAACTTTTCCAACCATATCAAGTTTAGGATTGTTGGATCACATGATATGAGCCTCAGCTTTTCCAGCCATATCAAGTTTAGGATTGTTGTGTCTTATGTGCAAAAGAGCAAAGAGGATCGAACTTAAGTTCGAGCCTCTGAGCTTTTCCAACCATATCAAGTTTAGGATTGTTGGATCACATGATATGAGCAAAAGAACAAAGAGCTTTTCCAACCATATCAAGTTTAGGATTGTTTGGTCACATGATATGAGCAAAAGAACAAAGAGGAGTTAGAGCCTCTGAGCTTTTCCAACCATATCAAGTTTAGAATTGTTGGATCACATGATATGAGCAAAAGAACAAAGAGGCTCAAACTTAAGTTCGAGCCTCTCAGCTTTTCCAAACATATCAAGTTTAGGATTGTTGTGTCTTATGTGCAAAAGAACAAAGAGACTCGAACTTAAGTTCGAGCCTGTGAGCTTTTCCAACCATATCAAGTTCAAGATTTGTTGGATCACATGATATGAGCCTCAACTTTTCCAACAATATCAAGTTTAGGATTGTTGTGTCTGATTTGCAAAAGAACAAAGAAGATCGAACTTAAGTTCGAGCCTCTGAGCTTTTCCAACCATATCAACTTTAGGATTGTTGGATCACATGATATGAGCAAAAGAACAAAGAGCTTTTCCAACCATATCAAGTTTAGGATTGTTTGGTCACATGATATGAGCAAAAGAAGAAATAGGAGTTAGAGCCTCTGAGCTTTTCCAACCATATCAAGTTTAGAATTGTTGGATCACATGATATGAGCAAAAGAACAAAGAGCCTCTGAATCATATGAGCTCAGTTATGAAGCTCAGACTTTTTTAGCTTTTCCAAAAGTTGTTATGAGCAAAAGAACAAAGAGGAGTTCGAGCCTCTCAACTTTTTCCAACCATATCAAGTTCAGGATTGTTGGATCACATGATATGAGCAAAAGAACAAAGAGGCTCGAACTTAAGTTCGAGCCTCTCAGCTTTTCCAACCATATCAAGTTTAGGATTGTTGTGTTTTATATGCAAAAGAACAAAGAGGCTCGAACTTAAGTTCGAGCCTTTGAACTTTTCCAACCATATCAAGTTCAGGGTTTGTTGGATCACATGATATGAGCTTCAGCTTTTCCAGCCATATCAAGTTTAGGATTGTTGTGTCTTATGTGCAAAAGAACAAAGAGGCTCGAACTTAAGTTCGAGCCTCTGAGCTTTTCCAACCATATGAAGTTTAGGATTGTTGTGTCTTATGTGATCCTCAGCTTTTCCAACCATATCAAGTTTAGAATTGTTGGATCACATGATATGAGCAAAAGAACAAAGAGGCTCAAACTTAAGTTCGAGCCTCTCATCTTTTCCAACCATATCAAGTTTAGGATTGTTGTGTCTTATGTGCAAAAGCACAAAGAGACTCGAACTTAAGTTCGAGCCTCTGAGCTTCTCCAACCATATCAAGTTCAGGATTTGTTGGATCACATGATATGAGCCTCAGCTTTTCTAGCCACATCAAGTTTAGGATTGTTGTGTCTTATGTGCAAAAGAACAAAGAGGATTGAACTTAAGTTCGAGCCTCTGAGCTTTTCCAACCATATCAAGTTTAGGATTGTTGGATCACATAATATGAGCAAAAGAACAAAGAGCTTTTCCAACCATATCAAGTTTAGGATTGTTTGGTCACATGATATGAGCAAATGCCTCTGAGCTTTTCCAACCATATCAAGTTTAGACTTGTTGGATCACATGATATGAGCAAAAGAACAAAGTGGCTCAAACTTAAGTTCGAGCCTCTCAGCTTTTCCAACCATATCAAGTTTAGGATTGTTGTGTCTTATGTGGAAAAGAACAAAGAGGCTCGAACTTAAGTTCGAGCCTCTGAGCTTTTCCAACCATATCAAGTTTAGGATTTGCTGGATCACATGATATGAGCCTCAGCTTTTCCAGCCATATCAAGTTTAGGATTGTTGTGTCTTATGTGCAAAAGAACAAAGAGGATCGAACTTAAGTTCGAGCCTCTGAGCTTTTCCAACCATATCAAGTTTAAGATTGTTGGATCACATGATGAGCTTTAGCTTTTCCAACCATATCAAGTCTAGGATTGCTGTGTCTTATGTGCAAAAGAACAAAGAGGCTCGAACTTAAGGTCGAGCCTTTGAACTTTTCCAACCATATCAAGTTTAGGATTTGTTGGATCACATGATATGAGCTTCAGCTTTTCAAGCCATATCAAGTTTAGGATTGTTGTGTCTTATGTGCAAAAGAACAAAGAGGCTCGAACTTAAGTTCGAGCCTCTAACTTTTCCAACCATATCAAGTTTAGGATTGTTGGATCACATGATATGAGCCTCAGCTTTTCCAGCCATATCAAGTTTAGGATTGTTGTGTCTTATGTGCAAAAGAGCAAAGAGGATCGAACTTAAGTTCGAGCCTCTGAGCTTTTCCAACCATATCAAGTTTAGGATTGTTGGATCACATGATATGAGCAAAAGAACAAAGAGCTTTTCCAACCATATCAAGTTTAGGATTGTTTGGTCACATGATATGAGCAAAAGAACAAAGAGGAGTTAGAGCCTCTGAGCTTTTCCAACCATATCAAGTTTAGAATTGTTGGATCACATGATATGAGCAAAAGAACAAAAAGGCTCAAACTTAAGTTCGAGCCTCTCAGCTTTTCCAACCATATCAGGTTTAGGATTGTTGTGTCTTATGTGCAAAAGAGCAAAGAGACTCGAACTTAAGTTCGAGCCTGTGAGCTTTTCCAACCATATCAAGTTCAAGATTTGTTGGATCACATGATATGAGCCTCAACTTTTCCAACAATATCAAGTTTAGGATTGTTGTGTCTGATGTGCAAAAGAACAAAGAGGATCGAACTTAAGTTCGAGCCTCTGAGCTTTTCCAACCATATCAACTTTAGGATTGTTGGATCACATGATATGAGCAAAAGAACAAAGAGCTTTTCCAACCATATCAATTTTAGGATTGTTTGGTCACATGATATGAGCAAAAGAACAAATAGGAGTTAGAGCCACTGAGCTTTTCCAACCATATCAAGTTTAGAATTGTTGGATCACATGATATGAGCAAAAGAACAAAGAGCCTCTGAATCATATGAGCTGAGTTATGAAGCTCAGACTTTTTTAGCTTTTCCAAAAGTTGTTATGAGCAAAAGAACAAAGAGGAGTTCGAGCCTCTCAACTTTTTCCAACCATATCAACTTCAGGATTGTTGGATCACATGATATGAGCAAAAGAACAAAGAGGCTTGAACTTAAGTTCGAGCCTCTCAGCTTTTCCAACCATATCAAGTTTAGGATTGTTGTGTTTTATATGCAAAAGAACAAAGAGGCTCGAACTTAAGTTCGAGCCTTTGAACTTTTCCAACCATATCAAGTTCAGGGTTTGTTGGATCACATGATATGAGCTTCAGCTTTTCCAGCCATATCAAGTTTAGGATTGTTGTGTCTTATGTGCAAAAGAACAAAGAGGCTCGAACTTAAGTTCGAGCCTCTGAGCTTTTCCAACCATATGAAGTTTAGGATTGTTGTGTCTTATGTGATCCTCAGCTTTTCCAACCATATCAAGTTTAGAATTGTTGGATCACATGATATGAGCAAAAGAACAAAGAGGCTCAAACTTAAGTTCGAGCCTCTCATCTTTTCCAACCATATCAAGTTTAGGATTGTTGTGTCTTATGTGCAAAAGAACAAAGAGACTCGAACTTAAGTTCGAGCCTCTGAGCTTCTCCAACCATATCAAGTTCAGGATTTGTTGGATCACATGATATGAGCCTCAGCTTTTCTAGCCACATCAAGTTTAGGATTGTTGTGTCTTATGTGCAAAAGAACAAAGAGGATTGAACTTAAGTTCGAGCCTCTGAGCTTTTCCAACCATATCAAATTTAGGATTGTTGGATCACATAATATGAGCAAAAGAACAAAGAGCTTTTCCAACCATATCAAGTTTAGGATTATTTGGTCACATGATATGAGCAAATGCCTCTGAGCTTTTCCAACCATATCAAGTTTAGACTTGTTGGATCACATGATATGAGCAAAAGAACAAAGAGGCTCAAACTTAAGTTCGACCCTCTCAGCTTTTCCAACCATATCAAGTTTAGGATTGTTGTGTCTTATGTGGAAAAGAACAAAGAGGCTCGAACTTAAGTTCGAGCCTCTGAGCTTTTCCAACCATATCAAGTTTAGGATTTGCTGGATCACATGATATGAGCCTCAGCTTTTCCAGCCATATCAAGTTTAGGATTGTTGTGTCTTATGTTCAAAAGAACAAAGAGGATCGAACTTAAGTTCGAGCCTCTGAGCTTTTCCAACCATATCAAGTTTAGGATTGTTGGATCACATGATGAGCTTTAGCTTTTCCAACCATATCAAGTTTAGGATTGTTGTGTCTTATGTGCAAAAGAACAAAGAGGCTCGAACTTAAGGTCGAGCCTTTGAACTTTTCCAACCATATCAAGTTTAGGATTTGTTGGATCACATGATATGAGCTTCAGCTTTTCAAGCCATATCAAGTTTAGGATTGTTGTGTCTTATGTGCAAAAGAACAAAGAGGCTCGAACTTAAGTTCGAGCCTCTAACTTTTCCAACCATATCAAGTTTAGGATTGTTGGATCACATGATATGAGCAAAAGAACAAAGAGCTTTTCCAACCATATCAAGTTTAGGATTGTTTGGTCACATGATATGAGCAAAAGAACAAAGAGGAGTTAGAGCCTCTGAGCTTTTCCAACCATATCAAGTTTAGGATTGTTGGATCACATGATATGAGCAAAAGAACAAAGAGCTTTTCCAACCATATCAAGTTTAGGATTGTTTGGTCACATGATATGAGCAAAAGAACAAAGAGGAGTTAGAGCCTCTGAGCTTTTCCAACCATATCAAGTTTAGAATTGTTGGATCACATGATATGAGCAAAAGAACAAAGAAGCTCAAACTTAAGTTCGAGCCTCTCAGCTTTTCCAACCATATCAAGTTTAGGATTGTTGTGTCTTATGTGCAAAAGAACAAAGAGACTCGAACTTAAGTTCGAGCCTGTGAGCTTTTCGAACCATATCAAGTTCAAGATTTGTTGGATCACATGATATGAGCCTCAACTTTTCCAACAATATCAAGTTTAGGATTGTTGTGTCTGATGTGCAAAAGAACAAAGAGGATCGAACTTAAGTTCGAGCCTCTGAGCTTTTCCAACCATATCAACTTTAGGATTGTTGGATCACATGATATGAGCAAAAGAACAAAGAGCTTTTCCAACCATATCAAGTTTAGGATTGTTTGGTCACATGATATGAGCAAAAGAACAAATAGGAGTTAGAGCCTCTGAGCTTTTCCAACCATATCAAGTTTAGAATTGATGGATCACATGATATGAGCAAAAGAACAAAGAGCCTCTGAATCATATGAGCTGAGTTATGAAGCTCAGACTTTTTTAGCTTTTTCAAAAGTTGTTATGAGCAAAAGAACAAAGAGGAGTTCGAGCCTCTCAACTTTTTCCAACCATATCAAGTTCAGGATTGTTGGATCACATGATATGAGCAAAAGAACAAAGAGGCTCGAACTTAAGTTCGAGCCTCTCAGCTTTTCCAACCATATCAAGTTTAGGATTGTTGTGTTTTATATGCAAAAGAACAAAGAGGCTCGAACTTAAGTTCGAGCGTTTGAACTTTTCCAACCATATCAAGTTCAGGGTTTGTTGGATCACATGATATGAGCTTCAGCTTTTCCAGCCATATCAAGTTTAGGATTGTTGTGTCTTATGTGCAAAAGAACAAAGAGGCTCGAACTTAAGTTCGAGCCTCTGAGCTTTTCCAACCATATCAAGTTTAGGATTGTTGTGTCTTATGTGATCCTTAGCTTTTCCAACCATATCAAGTTTAGAATTGTTGGATCACATGATATGAGCAAAAGAACAAAGAGGCTCAAACTTAAGTTCGAGCCTCTCATCTTTTCCAACCATATCAAGTTTAGGATTGTTGTGTCTTATGTGCAAAAGAACAAAGAGACTCGAACTTAAGTTCGAGCCTCTGAGCTTCTCCAACCATATCAAGTTCAGGATTTGTTGGATCACATGATATGAGCCTCAGCTTTTCTAGCCACATCAAGTTTAGGATTGTTGTGTCTTATGTGCAAAAGAACAAAGAGGATTGAACTTAAGTTCGAGCCTCTGAGCTTTTCCAACCATATCATGTTTAGGATTGTTGGATCACATAATATGAGCAAAAGAACAAAGAGCTTTTCCAACCATATCAAGTTTAGGATTGTTTGGTCACATGATATGAGCAAATGCCTATGAGCTTTTCCAACCATATCAAGTTTAGACTTGTTGGATCACATGATATGAGCAAAAGAACAAAGAGGCTCAAACTTAAGTTCGAGCCTCTCAGCTTTTCCAACCATATCAAGTTTAGGATTGTTGTGTCTTATGTGCAAAAGAACAAAGAGACTCGAACTTAAGTTCGAGCCTCTGAGCTTTTCCAACCATATCAAGTTCAGGATTTGCTGGATCACATGATATGAGCCTCAGCTTTTCCAGCCATATCAAGTTTAGGATTGTTGTGTCTTATGTGCAAAAGAATTAAGTTCGAGCCTCTGAGCTTTTCCAACTTAAGTTTGAGTCTCATTGCTTTTCTAACCATATCAAGTTTAGGATTGTTTGGTTATATGATATGAGCAAAAGAGCAAAGAGGTTCTGAGTTCGAGCCTCTGAGATTTTCCAACCATATCAAGTTTAGAATTGTTGGGTCACGTGATATGAGCAAAAGAACAAAGAGGCTCGAACTTAAGTTCAATCCTCTCAGCTTTTCCAACCATATCAAGTTCAGGATTGTTGGATCACATGATATAAACAAAAGAACAAAGAGGCTCGAACTTAAGTTCGAGCCTCTGAGCTTTTCCAGCCATATCAAGTTTAGGTTTCTTGTGTCTTATGTGCAAAAGAACAAAGAGGCTCGAACTTAAGTTCATGTCTCTGAGCTTTTCCAGCCATATCAACTTTAGGATTGTTGTGTCTTATGTGCAAAGGATTAAGTTCGAGCCTTTGAGCTTTTCCAACCATATCAAGTTTAGTATTGTTTGGTCACATGATATGAGGAAAAGAACAAAGAGGCTCGAACTTAAGTTCAAGCCTCTGAGCTTTTCCAGTCATATCAAGTTTGGGATTGTTGTGTGTTATGTGCAAAAGAACAAAGAGGAGTTTGAGCCTCTCAGCTTTTTCCAACCATATAAAGTTTAGGATTGTTGGATCACATGATATGAACTTCAGAAAACTTGAGAAACCCAAACTTAAGTTTGTAAATAAGATAGGATTGAAATTCAAACTATGAACTTCAGTTTGAATTTCATTTCAACTTGGATAGAGATCTTATTTGGGTTGAAATTCAAACTATGAACTTCAGTTTGAATTTCATTTCAACTTGGATAGAGAGAGTTTGAGCCTGTATTCAATTTGGAGCCTCTGAAACATATCAAGTTCGAGATTGTTTGGTCACATGATATGACGCTCGATGCAAATATGTATTGGATTGCATGAGTATGGTGTACAAAGGTAACTTTGTGAACTCAAGTCAGCGCTTGAGTTTTAATTTCATGTTTGATGCAAAAGAAGTATGTATCAAGGCATGGTATTTAATTCATGGTATTGGAAAGAGCTCATTTTATAGGCTACGAGAAAAGTTTCTACTTGGTCAAAAGGTATCCATTCATGGGAATAATGGAATACTTAGAAAAAGTATCAAACATGTAGAAATAGCAAAAGCTTTGATACATGATTTCATTGATAATAATGCAGATCAAATGCCACACAAGTTCAGAACATGTACTGATGGTTCTCGTGAAACACAAAGAGTGCTTCCATCACATTATAAACAAGTGGATATTCTTTGAGAGGTGAATATGACATTAGAGAGTTTGGGATATAATAAATTATCTCAACCAACATTTTCAAGAATGTGGAATACAGAATTTAGAACAGTTTCTTTATCAACGTCAAGTACGTTCTCCAAATGTGACTTTTGTACAGGAATAAAAGCAAAGTTACAATCTACTAAAAACCATGAAGAACGTGCAAGATATTTAGCACAAAGAAGATCTCATATGCTACGTCAAAGAGTTGTAGAAATCTATATTATGCTTGGAGAGTTTCCTCAGAATTATTTCAAGATAAATATTTATGCATTATTCATGATAAAATGGATCAAAGTAAAACAGCTATACCACAGATTAGACCAGTTCCAAAATCTCTTAATGGCATTGAGAGATTACCAATATCTTTAACAAGAATGCTTACTCATGGACATGGACAATGTGCTTATGGTCATTTTGCTTTAGGATTATGGCCCGATGATCCAAATTTCACAATTGCATCTATTTCAATGTGTTTAAGAAACTTAGAAAAAAAAGACAGTCAGTTGTATGGAGATTTGGGATTGAAGAGTTCTGGTGTGAATTACACAAAGAGTCTATTTGATTCTTTGTTGTGGCCTGATGCACTTTATCATCATATGGATGTATTAAAGGAGCAAATTTTATATGACAATGTAACACAATGTAATAGTACATGCGAAAATCAAAGTAATTCATTCAAGGAATTACCTAGAACATTATTTTTGCAACTTGATAATTGTGGTTCAGAAAATAAGAATCGCTACGTCTTTGCATATTTGTCTTTGTTAGTTGCTAATGGGATATTTGATATGGTGCAACTTGGATTCCTTATGTTTGGACATACACATGAGGATATTGATGCTTTATTTAGTTACTTTTCAGAAAAGCTCAGAAAACAATCTATTTTTAGTTTTCCACATCTTATGAGAACTTTTAATGAATGTTGCAGCATGCATCCGACACCTTTTCTTATACAGAAAGTATCAGATTTCAAAAATTTTGTCAAAGGGTACTTAAATGATGGAGCAGATACTCTTATTGGGCATTCGAAACCATTGCAGTTCAGATTCTACATGAGTCAAGGGGTGCCCTTGATGCAATATAAATTGCATCCAAAAAATATTGATTGGTTACCTGCAAATGGTATAGAGCTATGGAAGAAAAATGAAGATGGCATATCGAAGCTTCCTGAAGGCGTTCCAAAATTATTGCCACCTAGTGAGTACGTGAAGGATAATGAAAGGGTCATGGAAGGACTTTTGAGATATGCCAATTGGTGGAAAATGCATCTGGAAGAGAAGGGGGATAACTCAGATTATGGAAAATGGATTAATCCGGTACTTACTTATTGGAAAAACCTTATGGAGGTTTTGAAATCTCAAATAATATGGAAGGATACATTTTATCATGATTTTTGGCCAAAAAAAGGATGCAAAACATTTGGATCTTCAAATCTTGTGCAAGATAATACATTTGATAATGAAGATGCAGATGAAAATGATGTACACTTTTGTGGTCCATTGCATAACAAACCAGCAAAGGAATTCGATCCATGCCTTGATGTGAGAAAAGGAGACTTCGTTCTCATAGAACCATGCGATGTAATGTACCCTATGTGGCTTGGCATGGCAGAAACTGAAGTTAATCAAACTAGAAAATCATATTCATATCTCAAGGTTTAGATACAATATTGGATACCTATTTTAAAAAGGAAAAACATCAGTGATGAAGAACTATACAGGGATTGTTGGACAAAATATTGGAGAGAAAATATTGCTGATCCTCAACGTTGGGAGAATACTTCTTCCGTTCTTTGGGCTTGGACACCAAAAGGTGGGCACAAACCAAATAAAACCAAAATTCCAACAACAATGATATCGAAGGTAAAACAAAGCCAAGGGAAAGAAAATGAAGTATTCGAATAAAGATGATTGTAATTTGTAACTCAATTATAATAGCCTATGTGTTTTCTTTTGTAAAGCATCCCAAGCTTGTGGTTTCTTTTGCTTTGCTAACTTTTTATGTTGCAGGAATTAATGTCAACTAGATGGCTTTGCTAACTTTTTGTGAAGGAAATAATGTTGACTAGATGGCTCTCCATTAGCACCAATGTTGTTCACTACAAAGGGATAGTATTGACTACATTCAATTAGAGGGATTATTTAGAAACACCATACAATGTCGAGATCATTCAATTATGTGGATATTTAGCTATACATTAAATTTAATTAGGTGTTTCTAAACACCATATGTTTTTGAGATAATTTGCTTTAAATGGATAGTTATAGATTCAATTATATTTTCTCATCATTTAATAATATTCTGTGTTATTCATAGATTTTGAGTTTTCTTGAAGTCATTTTGTTTTTATATTTTGAAGATATTGATTCAAATGATTGGATGTAAAAACACACACACACATATATATATATGTGTGTGTATGTATGTATATATCTATCTATCTATCTATATATATATATATATATATATATATATATATATATATATATATATATATATATATATATATATATATATATATATATATATATATATATATATATATATATATATATATATATATATATATACAAAATTCCAACAACAGTGATATCGAAGGTAAAACAAAGCCAAGGGAAAGAAAATGAAGTATTCGAATGAAGATGATTGTAATTTGTAACTCAATTGTAATAGCCTATATGTTTTCTTTTGTAAATCATCCCAAGCTTGTGGTTTCTTTTGCTTTGCTAACTTTTTATGTTGCAGGAATTAATGTCAACTAGATGGCTTTGCTAACTTTTTGTGAAGGAAATAATGTTGACTAGATGGCTCTCCATTAGCACCAATGTTGTTCACTACAAAGGGATAGTATTGACTACATTCAATTAGAGGGATTATTATTATGTATTTAATTTATTTTGGTGTTTCTAAACACCGTACAATGTCAAGATCATTCAATTATGTGGATATTTAGCCGTACATTAAATTTAATTAGGTGTTTCTAAACACCATATGTTTTTGAGATAATTTGCTTTAAATGGATAGTTATAGATTCAATTATATTTTCTCATCATTTAATAATATTCTATGTTATTCATAGATTTTGAGTTTTCTTGAAGTCATTTTGTTTTTATATTTTGAAGATATTGATTCAAATGATTGGATGTAAACACATACACACACACCCACACATATATATATATGTGTGTGTGTGTATGTATGTATGTATGTATGTGTGTATGTATGTATGTATATATATATATATATATGTATATATATATATATATATATATATATATATACAAAATTCCAACAACAATGATATCGAAGGTAAAACAAAGCCAAGGGAAAGAAAATGAAGTATTCGAACATTTGAGCTACTTCTCTAATGAAAATGATTGTAATCTGTAATTCAATTGTAATACCTCTAATGAAGATGATTGTAATTTGTCACTCAATTATAAAAGCCTATGTGTTTTCTTTTGTAAATCATCCCAAGCTTGTGGTTTCTTTTGCTTTGCTAACTTTTTATGTTGCAGGAATTAATGTCAACTAGATGGCTTTGCTAACTTTTTGTGAAGGAAATAATGTTGACTAGATGGCTCTCCATTAATATCAATATTTAATATAATTTTAAAAGTACTTGTTACTTTTAAAAGATTTCATTTGTTTTATCTTTTAATCTAATTTTCAATATGTTTATAAAACTAAGATAATCAATTTACATTGTTGTAATATTAAGATCAATCTTCTTTTTCTTGGAATTTCCATTGATGAACTAGTGTAAAGTCATAATAAATTGCTCAATGTTGAGTTTTGTCACCTATCTCATTAATATGCTCAATCTTGAGGCTTCGAATTAATATTTTGCTTCTTATATAGAAGTTTAATCTTAGTGTGACTAATATGGTTTATAATTAATTTGAGAGTTCAAAGAGCCTCTTACATATACTCAAAGCTTTATTTCTTTTAAGGACTAGAATAATGAGACTATATGAGGTTGAAACTCTAATATTGATCCCTTAAACAATTATAAATTGTAATATGTATATTGACAATATGAGTATTTTTATCCACTTAGGAAGAGGCTCAGAGTTCAAACCTAGTTACAAAATTAGGATCACCTTAAGCCCAAGTCCCTTCCAATTTGCAATATTTGGCCTGAGCTAAGATTTGAAGATTTTGTTATCAACAAGAGAAGAAACTACCTGGAGATGCTTGAATATCAATGTCGAGCTATTTTTAAGATATTTAAATAACATGAATCATTCAAAAAACATAGAATTGGAAAATATAGAATTGTCCCAAAATCATGAATAAGTCCCATTTTTCGTGAATAGGCCTTTTTACATTGGGCATGGTTAGCATGCGGTCCGTAAAATCATCACGTAAGGCCCATTGAAATTGGTTCATAAAATAATCCTCATGCCATGTGAGGTCACAAATAATTGGTCTGAATTCCGATGCATAGGTAGATGTGGGCCTATTGCCTTGATGTAGCTTCATTAACTTTGTCTCAGCAACACGTGAACAACTAGTATCTCCAACAAAAGATGTGAACTCTTGAACAAAGGCTGTGAAATCATACAACATATCCATTTTCTTCTCTAGGAGAGGTGCAAACCATGAAAGGGATGGACCACATAATAGAGTTCCTATGAATCCCACTTGAGAAACATCATCTGGGTACTTATCAGGTTTCATTCTTATGAAGAGCTTCACTTGTTGTAGAAATCCTTGAAACTTAGATCTTGTCCCATCAAATTTCTCAAGCATGCTCACTTTTGGACTTTTCTTCATATAGGTCCTCATGGGGGTACATGAAGCACATTGAGAGTAGAGAATTGATTAGCTTTTTATTCTGGTTCCTTGCCTCATGTGTGAACAATTCTCCCATGAGGGTATGGAAATCAAGAACCCACATGCCCATGTAGAGGTCCATGGTTGTGATGAAATGCTCAGGATTTTCAGTTTCCTTTATTCCATTCATCACTTTCCTTACTATCTGGTCTTCATCAATGCTCTCTTCAATGCTTCCAAGTTGATCTCCCATGTCGAGTTTGGTGAAAACATCACTCACACTTTGTTTGGGCATCTTCTCTAGTGTGGTCAAATCCATCCTTAATTGATTCTTTCTTGGCATGGTACTTCATGAGAAGAATGCTTCAAGAGTATTCTAGGTCTCTTGTGAAGTCTGCAACTTGTGATGTGTGGAAGTAAAACATCAAAGATTGAATTAAGAATATTTGTCCTTGCTAGAACATTGTTTGGACACCATGTGGTTAACCTCTCTTGTTCTTCTTGAGTTGGTTGTTATTTGCTTCTAGGGATTGGCATCATCTCATCTCCATATATATAACCATACAAGTTTCCTACTTCAAAATAAGATTCCATTCTAAGTGACCAAGCTGAGTAGTCACCTTGATCCAATTTGTCAATGGATGAAGGAGATCCATCTCCCATTTTCATTTGTTATTGCTCTAATACCATTGTGAGAAGATGGATAGGTAGGCTCAAGAGTGAGCTTGTGTTGCACAAAAATTTCTCTACATCTTCCAAGTTAACTCCAAGGAGGCTTAATAGAATCCTTTAGCTCCACAATAGTGCATTTGAAGCACTAAGTGCTTTGGAGTATCGTTCTCAAAAGTTTGGATCAAAATAGATAACTTGCATGTATTAGAAATGTGAAGAAACTTTTTATTTTGGGAATAGAAGTGCTCAATAACTTGTTCAGATCTCACAATGTCATATGAATCGACCAAACAACTTTTGCAAAAATCTTAAAGAGTTTATAACTAAGTAAAGCAAGTTATTTCATCAATTTACCCACACCATATACTAAGAAATGATTCTAACAATTAAGGCTAGTCATCGTGACATTTTAGGATCTAGAAGGTGTGCAAACATAGTCACCTTCTATGGTTCATAACTCAAGATCCTCTAAATTAAATGTGATGAAAATTGATATGCAAGTAGTAGATACAATAATATAACTAAGAAAATTTATACTATAAAAAATGAGTGAGTACACATAGAGAAAAGGATTAAACAAAACCACTGTAATTATGAAGATGCTACAATGAATATGCTAATGAGCATATGATACAAGAGAAGTGTAATGAACTACTCATACAACACATGTTCTAAGTTTTAATTTGAATTTTTCCCCACATTAAAGTGATCCTACACATTAGGGATGATTTGAATTTATTCTTCCTAGCACATCAGCCGTGGGTCGAGCTCCCTAACTTCAAAAAATTTCTTATTCTCCTTGCTTTTACATTTATCCAAAGTGACTATGCTCAAAATGACTAGCATAGGTTCACATGTAGTTTTGTGTGAAAATATAAAGTGATATGTAGTCCTAACTAATTTGCCAAGCACATACGCTTGCTAATTTCACCAACGTGGAGGACTTGGGTCAAGTCTTATGAGATTCATGGAAGATAGTTTTGGCCCAAGAGGTCTATAGCCTTCGAGACATATCCACTTAAGTTAACTGTTTTTAACCAAGAAACATGGAATACATGTAGTTACATGCACCTTGTTGGTTAGTATCCACTTGGAATAGAGGGTAATCCCTTGGAGAGAGCTATATACAAAAATGAAATTTGGAGGAGTCTCATCTTTGTAGCAGATAGTGGTTATAATGCTCTAGCTGTTTTATAGTGGTATTACAGACCTCTATAAGCCTCCATGAAGAGCTTTGATGGCTCATCATCGTATTCACATCTTGGAAGATTTTTTACTCTCTTTCCTCTCTATTCTCACAAATGAATATCCTTCATTTGTTTGTAGGAAATCGAAGAAGTGGATCACTTGCCAACTTCATAAATAAAATCTTATGTTAGTAAAAAGAGGAAATTTCCAATGAATGGATGTTACAAATTTTTTTTAATCAAGAAACCTCATGGAGATGAAGGGCATGTTCTAACCACCATGATAGGATATTGTGTCATAATATAGATAAGATTAATGTAGAAACATTCTTTTTCATGATGGGCTACTCTAGGAAAAGAAGAAAAAAATATTCTCTTGTAAGAGCATAAGCATTCAGTAATCTACTCTCACATGGTTTTGGATCCCATTTCATCTTTGATCAAGCCATCCAAAATATCCACGGATTGCACTCATGAAATGTCTTCAATTATAAAAATGTTGAAGCTTTGTATTATCTTTATTTGCATGTGCAATCCAAAAGCAATAATCAAGAAGTCTCTAAAGATGTAGGATTTGAAGCAATATCCTTCTTGATCATACCCAGAGGACGTATGCTTGATCAAGCAACACATGATGATATTATTCATGTATAATAGTTTTTATTTATTCATACTTCCTCAACAAAACACAAAGAAAAACAATTGAAGGTAGATTAAAAGATAGGTTTTGTTGTTCGAAGAAGTGAGATTTAAACCCAAAACTTCTTCCTTACTTAGAAGATGTTCCATCCACATCATCATGGGCTTATGAGTTGGAGATAGTTATCTATTTATTTTGATGATATATTGTAGCAACATTTCATAGTTAGAAAGTCAAGTTCAAAGCTAAAAAATCTAGAAATGAGCTTATCAACTTGTAGAGTAGAAGTAGATGGTCTATCTATGAGTGAACTACCTTAGGTTTGTTTGCATGAATGGATGATCTACTTTATCATGGGTTACTCAAAATTGATATACGTACAATCTATGCAAAAACTTGATTCTAGATGAGCAAACGTATGTTTAAATATAGGAAATCCTAGATACAACCATTTCTAGTTTCCATTGAGAATCCATGTTATAGGAAGAAATATTTATGTTAAAGATATGGCTAATCTTGTGGAACATCGGCACCAAATTGGTGTCAAATATTCCATCGAGACAAGAAAGTGGTGCGCAAGGCTCTTAGGTTGTCTTACCAAAATAAATAGGAGCTCTTACACTTTATAAAAATCAAGAGAAGCTCTCTCACGCTTATGCTAGAGAGATCTTTGCTTCTTTGGATTCTAAAAGAAGATGAATAAGCATGGGAAGAAGTAGGAATAGTAGAGGCAATCACACACCATTTTAAAGTCAATAATGGAGAAGAATGGTTCTTCTTGAAGATATGACGAGGATGTAGGTTGTCATATAACCTAATCATTTTAAGTTGATGCTTGATTTTAGTATTTGTTTGCTTTTGTTTTCATATACTTTGTATAGAATCATAATTGAATCATAGCATAAGACGTGAACTATAATAGGAGGATTTCAAAAATGATCAATTACAGGTATGTATTGGAAAAGTTGACAAGGGATAAGAAGAAACTTCTTGCATGTATTGGATATTGTTTCTAATTCATGCATAGAACAAAAAGTATGTCTGCACGTTTTTTCCTTCTAAAATGCTTTGATCTAGAAATCAATGTTCAAGGATTACTTGTATACACATGTGAAGACTAGTTTTGGTTAGAAAATGGTTTTCGGTGCATAGAAGCATGTGCATATTCATGATGTTATATAAAGAAAGGGAAGCAAGAATAGTGTCTTTGTACACAACATAGGTGCAGGAAATGGATGCATAGAAAGCATGCTTAAAAACAAAGAAATGAAGGATTTACTATATTTAATTATATGAATTTGCATGCAAGGACATGGATTTGCATACATAAGTGACAACATTTTTGCTACATGTAGCCAAGAATATAGGTGATTCTACTTAGATTACTTTTTAAAATCTCAACCTTAACAATTGGAAGGAAGTGAATATAGTTATTCACAAAGTGATACTAGTTGTAACCGACAATTGAACAGTCTACTAGAATTCTTCTTAAACTAATACTCGAGTATCAAGAACTTAATGTAATGTTTAAGTATCAAAGGTTACCTCTCTAGTAGAAATTACAAATAAGATAGAAAACCAAGAAACATTTAGACAATAAACGTTCCTGCCATATTTATGGTAAAGAATACATGAATACTTGCGAACTTGGGGAAAATAATGATTGTTGGAAGTCCGAAAGAACTTTAGGCTCAAGACTGTTCGAACATGTCCTAAGTTCAGTTTCGACATCATCCATAATCAATGAAGGATGATTTCCATGCGTTAGAGGTATATAATGGAAAAAAGTCGAGCACAGAACAAATAGCTCATCTCTTGATGACATTTTGACACGTATATGTTTCTTATTAGTGTTTTGAATTGATTAAAGATGTTAGTATATGAGCTATAAAGCCTCTAATGAGGTTACTTTAGACTCATTGGAAATTGTCCCCAAGCTGCTCCCATGCTTAAGAACACCATGTGCTAGCTTTTCTTTGTATATATTGCAGAGATTCCGCTTTATATACTCTATCTGTATAGATAATCTTGGTAGAGAGACTATCATTAGATTTTTTTTTTCTTCCTTCATTAAGAATCCATTTCTATTTTACTTTGTATTTTTTGAAAGCTAATAAGCTCAAATTTGAGTGGTATAAGCCTCAAGATCACTTGCAACACAAGTCCAAAAAAATTTCAAACATTGTCTATATTGTTACATAATAGTTTCTAAAGAGATCGAGTAATCTATTTTGATGCAACTAATTGAGGTATCATCGAGTCCTAAAATGGAGTGATTTTACTCTTCTTTGAAAGCTCTTTAATTCTGTTTCTAGCATGTGAAAAGTTTCATTCATAATCTCTCCATGTACAAATAGAAATATAGAATACATAGCCTATGTGTAAAAACATATTAGGATACTAAGCTGGTTGATTTGGTTTCTTTATGCACATAGTAGTGTTTATCCTACAATAGTTGTATCAAAGCTAAAAGTGGATTATAAAAGAGATCAAAAGAAGATACTGAAGTGAAGTAAAGACCTCATCAAAGTTTGAAGGAAAGAAGTGAAGAACATGCACATCTATAACAAGGGGAAGCAAACAAGTCATTGAATCGAAAGAGAAACTTCTTGAAGTGTGTGCGTGTGTGTGTGTGTATGTAATACTCATGTCAAAGATCCATGTTTCATCATGAAAAGTATTCTTTTGGAATCAGTTATACAACAATCTATGTATAACTGTATGTATGCATATTTGTGTTTAGGTATGTTGTGTGCATGCATGTACATATGCATTCCTCCATTTGTCGTTAAATATATACATATATGTATACATACATATAAACATACACACACACATACATACATACATACATATATACATACATACATACATACATATATATATATATATATATATATATATATATATATATATATATATATATATATATATATATATATATATATATATATATATATATATATGTATGTATGTATGTATGTATGTGTGTGTGTGTATGTTTATATGTATGTATACATATATGTATATATTTAACGACAAATGGAGGAATGCATATGTACATGCATGCACACAACATACCTAAACACAAATATGCATACATACAGTTATACATACATTGTTGTATAACTGATTCCAAAAGAATACTTTTCATGATGAAACATGGATCTTTGACATGAGTATTACACAAAGTATGAAAAGCTACTAATCAAACAAGTGTAATTGTCAGTGATTCCGACATAGAGGGATCACTAATGGAGTGGATTTGTTAAAAACATTACTTATATACATGTAATATAGATATTGAGATTTATATTGGATCCAAACGGTTGAAACCCATAAGCCTTTTCTTATCGTTGAATCCAAATGGTTGAAACTCCTCAGACCTTTGATGTCTTATTTTTGGTTTCCACATATAAAGTGAGCCAGCAATGTTCACCGTTTCCCATGTACCGAATTTATATCCAAAGTGTCTTACCATAGTTTTGTAAATAGAAGATAAAGATAAAAAATAGTGATCGATACTTTTTATGTTCTTATATTTTACAATTGAGAAGATTTGTGAACTCCCGTTTTCAAGAACGTTATTCTCCTCTAGCCATTTCTAATCAGTGGTGTACAACTCCTTCTTATATTCTTAAAATGTGATATTTTTGGGATGAGTCTACAATAGTGGCTTTGAAAGACATTCAGGGTTCATAATTCGCAGAAAGTTTTCAATGGACATTTTCAGGATTCTTTCATATGGAATTTCAAGTTATTGGAGGGTTTAGATCCACGAGAACTTATATACTATAACAATCCATATTTTATCTATGGATAATTTCAAAATGTTATTTAAACTTCTAACATGCAAATATCATCCACCTTAGTGTAAATTTGTCCTTTGAATTATGTAGAACTCAATCGAAGTAGTGAGCACCTGGTGTAAATTTTAGTTATTATCCTCATTGATCATACCCAGAGGAGGTATGCCTGATCAAGCACCACATGATGATATTATGCATGCGTAATAGTCTTTATTTATTCATACTTTCTCAACAAACCAAGAAGAAAAACAATTGAAGGTAGATTAAATGATAGGTTTTGTTGTTCAAGGAATTTAGATTCAAACCCACAATTCTTCCTTACTTAGAAGGTGTGCTATCCACATCATCATGGGCTTATGAATTGGAGATACTTATCTATTTATTCTGATGATATATTCTAGCAACATTCATAGTTAAAAAGCCAAGTTCAAATCTAAAAAATCTAGAAATGAGTTTATCAACTTGTATAGTAGAAGTAGATGGTTTATCTATGAGTGAAGTACCTTAGGTTTGTTTGCATGAATGGAGGACCTACTATATCATGGGTTATTCAAAATTGATATACTTATAATCTATGCAAAATCTTGATTCTAGATGAGCAAACCTATGAAATCCTAGATAAAACCATTTGTCGTTTCCATTGAGAATCCATGTTGTACGAAGAAATATTTATGTTAAATATATGGCTAATCTTGTGGAACATTGGCACCAAATTGGTGCCAAATATTCCATTGAGACAAGAAAGTGGTGTGCAAGGCTCTTAAGTTGTCTTACAAAAATAAATAGGAGCTCTTACACTTTATTAAAATCAAGAGAAGCTCTCTCACTCTTATGGTAGAGAAATCTTTGCTTCTTTGGATTCTAAAACAAGATGAATAAGCATGGGAAGAAGTAGGAATAGTAGAGGCCATCAGATGCCATTTTAAAGTCAATAATGGAGGAGAATGTTTTTTCTTGAATATATGATAAGGATGTAGGTTTTCATATAACCTAATCATTTTAATTTGATGCTTGATTCTAGTATTTATTTTCTTCTGTTTTCATATACTTTGTATATAATCA
Organism: Ceratopteris richardii; assembly: GCA_020310875.1. Lineage (NCBI taxonomy): Eukaryota > Viridiplantae > Streptophyta > Polypodiopsida > Polypodiales > Pteridaceae > Ceratopteris > Ceratopteris richardii. Next base: position 82,564,499 of record CM035406.1, read on the forward strand.
TAATTGGATCATAGCATACGCCGTGAACTATAATAGGAGGATTTAAAAAATGATCAATTTCATATATTTATTGGAAACGTTAACAAGGGATAAGAAGAAACTTCTTGCATGTATTGGATATTGTTTCTAGTTCATACATAGAACAAAAAGTATGTTTGGAGTTTTTCTCTTTTGAAAATGCTTTGATCTAGAGATCAGTGTTCAAGGATTACTTGCATACACATGTCAAGGCTAGTTTTGGTTAGAAAAGGATTCTAGGTGCACAAAAGCATGTGCATATTCATGTTCTTAGGGAAGGAGGAATAATATCTTTGTACACAACATAGGTGAAGGAAACAGATGCATACAAAGCATGCTTAAAAACAAAGAAATGAAGGATTTACTACATGCAATTATATGAATTTGCATGCAAGCACATGGATTTGCATACATAAGTGACATGATTTTTGTTACATGTAGCCAAGAATATAGGTGATTGTACTTAGCTTACTTTTTTAAATCTTAACCTTAACAATTGGAAGGAAGTGAATATAGTTATTCACAAAGTGACACTAGTTGTAACCTACAATTGAATAGACTACTAGATTCGTTCCTAAACTAATACTCGGGTATCAAGAACTTAATGTAATGTTTAAGGATCAAACGTTACCTCTCTAGTAGAAATTACAAATAAGATAAAAAACCAATATACATTTAGAGAATAAACTTTTATGCCATATTTATGGTAAAGAATACATGAATACTTGTGAGCTTGGAGAAAATAATGATTGTTGGAAGTGAAAAAGAATTCTAGGCTCAAGAGTGTTTGAACATATCCCAAGTTTCAATTTCGACATCATAAATAATCAATGAAGGATGATTTACATGAGTTGGAGGCATGAAAGCATGTTTATAATGGAAAGAAGTTGATTAGAGAAGAAATAGCTCATCTCTTGATGCGAGTTTGACATGTATATGTTTTTTATTAGTGTTTTTGATTGATTAAAGAGGTTAGTCTATGACCTATAAAGCCTCTAAGGAGTTAACTTAAGACTCATTGGAAACTATCCCCAAGCTAATCCCATGCTTAAGAACACCATGTGCTAGTTGTTCTTTGTATATATTGCAGAGATTCCACTTTATATACTCTATCTCTATCGATGACCTTGGTAGAGACAATGTCATTAGAACTTTTTTTGTTCCTTCATTACAAATCCATTTCTAGTTTACTTTGTCTTAATTGAAAGTTAGTCATCTGAAATTTAAGTGGTATTAGTCTCAAGATCACTTGCTACACAAGTCTAGAAAAATGTCAAACATTGTCTATATTGTTACGTAATACTTTCTAAAGAGATCAAGTAATCTATTTTGATGCAACTAATTGAGGTATCATTGAGTCTCAAAATGGAGTGATTTTACTCTTGTTTGAAAGCTCTTTAGTTCTATTTCTAGTGTATGAAAATTTTCATTTAGAATCTCTTGGAGCAAGAAAATAATCAATGGACGATTACATGAAGCTTAGGAATGAAGAAGTGAAGAAAAGGTTCAAGCCCAATGCATGAAGTGAGTTGAAGAACCAAAAACAAATGTTTTGTACATTTATGTATACTAGCTTTGGAAAAACACTTAAAAATACTTGATTTAGTGATGAGGTTATACTCACATGTATATATAAGCTCATGTATAGTCATATTATAAAAAAGAGAGATGAAGAATAGATGTAAAAGAAGTCAATAGATTTCAAGTTGTTCAAGAGATAGATGAGTAGAGACTTTTCTCATGAGTTAGCAACTAGTCTTTCCTAGAATTCTCTCAGCCTGATCATTGGGATCACGAAATCTTTTGTACACATCTAATTCATAATCTATTCAAGCTATGATTAAAATTTGGTGATCTAATTTGCTTCACGTTGTGTGTATGACAAGTAGGAACATTCATATGTAGAAGTCTGCAAGTGAAGTTCTCAGAATCGTGCATTTTGCTGCTGAAAGATTTGCTTGGATCTCACTGCTCAGTGTAAAGTTCTTTATGTTTGAGCATTCAAAATCTAACTTATAAGGTAAGGAACTTTGTTCAAAAGCATTTAGCAAAATGGGTTAGATTTTGAGAGAAATCAACTTAAGAAGTTGACCATGTCAAAGTCGTCATTTCTGGAAGGTAGTTTCTGACACAAGTGATCAAATTAGAAATCTAATAGTTCTTTTGAAATAATGATCACTGTGAATGCACAAAGGTAGTATGAAGATATTAGTATCATTTTAAGGATTAAATCGAAGTCATATGCAGAGATTGAAGTCCATTTCTGAAGCAGATTCTTGAAGATGAAGAAAGCTTCATACAAAGAAGTATTTCTTAACATATATGAAAGATAGTTTAAGGTTTGTGTAAAGTGTGGTTTATTCTTGATATAGAGGAGCTCTCAATTCAAGATAGATCAGAAAATTGGAGATTAAGAGGTCTCGAGCAGTGGTATCAAAGCGAAAAGAACAAAGTGAAGAAGAAGCAAGGAGAATCTCGACTGTTGCAGATATCAAAGACCTTGTGAATTGAAGGAGAAAAGAGTAAAGTTTAGAAGAAAACCTAAAGAATAAGAAAGCATGAGTTCAAAGGATGAAGAAGGATTAAAGCTTCATATCAAAGATACATTATATCGCCATAAATCTTAGTAATTGCAGACACAGAAGTCAAGAGATGGGAGAAAGCTTGCAGATTGACAAGCTAGAAAGAGAGAAATTTCCAGCATGGTCCATGAGGATGGAAGCACACCTTGTGAGCAAAGATTTGATATCATTTATTAGAGGAGAAGAAGAAAAGCCTGAGTTTAAGGATCCAAGTGTTCCGACAAGAGAAGAACGTACAGAATTGAAGAATTGGATGAAGAGAGATGCTCAAGCTAGGAGCATCATTTACATGGCTTTAAATGATTATCTTCTACCACACATTAGAGGATTAGAAAGTGTAGTAGATATATGAAATGCTTTGGAAGAACATTTCCAAAACACAACCAAATCGAGGAAGGCTTCACTATGGGCTGAATTTACAACGTTCAAGAAGAAAGACTCTAAGTCAATTTCTGACTATGTTACAAGGATGAAGGACATTGCAGATAGCTTGGGAGTAGTAGATGAAAAAATTGAAGAAGACAAGTTGGTAAGGCAAATGCTTACAGGTCTAAGAGGAGATGAAAAGTGGAAACCTTTCATGTTGTTTACAGAACTATCATTAGATCATTTTACTCCTGATCTTAATCAGTTGTTAGGACATAAGCTAACATTTGAGCACGACATTAAAGGAGAGAATGACCGAGGTTCAAGTCTAGCAATGTATTCAAAGGATAAGAAGAAGAATGCTAAAGGAAAGCAGAAAAATGATGAAGACGGATCTCCAAATCAAGTAAAGTTCATGAAAGGGAAATTGAACTTCAGAGGTAAAGGAAGAGGAGGTAAGAACAGAGATAATACTAAAGCTTGTTGGATTTGTGGCAGAACATTTCAATTGGTAAATGATTGTTGGTATAACAATGAGAATAGTGGAAGTCATAATCAGAATTTTAGTCCTAGAGGAAGAGGAGGTAGAAATCAAAGAGGCAATTTTAGAGGAAGAGATGGAAGATCCTCATATGCTAGAGGAGGAGGAAGAAGCTTTCAACCTCAATCTTACATCAACACATATTACAATTATGGTTCAGATCAGAAGGAAGACTTGACCCCTATCGTGAGTGCAACTCATGAAGTAATCAATGAAGATCAAATGGTGTTTTTTATTGACTTGACCAAACACAAGGTTGAGAGCATTGGATCAGTGAAGATAAGGAGTGGAAGTACACTTCTAAGCAAGGTACTTTATGTTCCAAGTGAGAAGGGATATGAAGTTAGATTTACAAGTGATGGTGTTTATGTTGAAGATCCAAGTCAACGATATAGAAGCATTGTCACAAGGAAAAAGGAAGGAAGATTATTCACTCTCAAAGTCCAAGGTAATGTGGGACATGCATTCTTTACTTATGGAAGTAAAAAGATGTCTGAATTGGATCTATGGCACAAGAGGTTGGGACATTTTAATGAAAGGGGAATTAAAGAAACGACAAATAATGGTGCAATGCTTGGTCTACCAAATATTGAAGGTCAACATATGAAATACAAATGTGAGGCTTGCCAGTTAGGTGAAGCTCACAAGAAATCATATAATAAGCAAGGATACATGGATTCAAATAGGCTTGAATTGGTTCATACAGATGTGTGGAGTCCTTCAAAGGACTGTAGCATAAATGGATAAAGGTATTATGTGCTATTTGTTGATGATGCAACCATATGGATTACTCTATATGTGATCAAGGATAAATCTGAAGTGTTTGAGACTTTTAAACACTATCATGCGTATGCAAAAAGAATTACAAGACAAAAGCTCAAGAGATTGAGATCAGATGGAGGGGGAGACTATTCTTCTAAAGAATTTGATGATTATATGTGGAATGCAAGTATCAAAAGAGAACTGACTTACATCTTATCTTGTGAATAGATTGCCTTGCAAAGCTTTTGAGGGAAGGACTCCTTATGAAGCATGGTGGGGTAAGAAACCTACTCTTGATCACTGCAAAGGATTTGGATGTTTGGCATATGCTTATGTTCCATCTCAATTGAGACATAAGCTAGAACCTAAAGCAGAAAAATATATGTTCATTGGGTATGATGATAAACAAAGGGGATAGAGGTTGTGGAATCCATTCACAAAACAATTTCTTGTTTCTAGAGATGTTACATTTGATGAGCAAAGCATATGGTTTACAGGATCAGATAATGTATGAAGACGATATTGATGACGATGTTTGTAGAAATGAAATGTAGGACAATTATGAAGATAGACGAAGTTTGATCGAGAACAAACTGAAGGAGAAACTTCAAGAAGAGCAGAAATTAGAAGATCATCAAGGGATAGAAAACAATCTATCAAGTATAGTTATGATACCTCTTTTTTGACAACCAAAGATTATGCTTACATTGTGAAGACATATGAAGATCCATCCACATATGATGAAGCTAAAGGAAAGGAAAATTGGGAAAAAGCAATGAAAGAAGAGTATGATGCTCTACTTGAGAATGAGACATGGGAATTGGTGCCAAGGCCAAAGAATCAGAAGGTGATTGGATGTAAGTGGGCGTAGAAGACAAAGAGGTTTGTGGATGGAAACGTTTCTAGATACAGGGCTAGACTTGTGGTCAAAGGATATGCCCAGACACATGGAGTGGACTATGATGAAACCTTTACTCCAGTAGCCAAGATGTCTACAATCAAAACTATAATTGCAATCACTACATGTAAAGGTTCAAAACTTTCTCAATTAGATGTAAAGAATGCATTTCTAAATGGATATATTGTAGATGAAGTATACATGGAGCAACCAGAAGGTTTTAAAGAGTCAAATGAATCAGATTATGTGTGCAAGCTCAAGAGAGCTTTGTATGGTCTAAAACAAGCTCCAAAAGCATGGAATTACAGATTAGTCAAGTTCTTCAATGAACTTGGATATGAAGTCTCAAAGGCAGATAGTGGTTGGCTAGTGAAAGCAAATGAAGATAGATACATTTATGTGTGTATTTATGTTGATGACATTATTGTCACAAGTATAGATGCTCAAGGGAAATTTGTCTTAGTTCCTAGGGATGGAGATTATATACACTCAACATGGAGTGTATGTTACACAAGAAAGGTATCTGAAAAATCTTCTTATGAAGTTTAAATTGGAAAATTGTAAGTCCTCAAATACACCATTGGAGGTTAATCATAAACTAAGCAGATATGGAGGAGAAGAGTTCAAGGAGATGGACATATGAGAGTATGGTAGATAGCTTAATCTATACTACTTTGACAAGACCAGATCTTTCATATGCAGTTGATGTGTTATCTCAATTTATGCATTGCCCAAAGCAAACTCATTGGGTTGCAACACAAAGAGTGCTAAGATACATCAAAGAAACTCAGAATGAAGGTTTGTATTATGGATTCACTTCTGATACTATGCTCAAAGTGTTTAGTGATGCAAATTGGGCAGGTAATTCAGATGATCGAAGATCTACTCATGGTTATTTGTGTTATATTGGAGATAAGCTAATTTCTTGGTGCTCAAAGAAGGAACATATAGTTGCATTGTCATCAACAAAGGCTGAATACAAAGGCATGGTGGAAGCGGCAAAGGAAGTAATTTGATTAAAGACTTTACTGAAAAGTCTAGGAATTGATCAGAGTGTTCCAATCATATTTGGAGACAACATGAGTTCACTGTATTTGGCAGCTAATCCTATTTTTCATGCCTCGACTAAACACATAGAGATTCAATATCATTTTTTGAGAGAAAAGGTACTTGAAAATTTTCACCAAGAAAAGAGCAAGTGGCAGATATGCTGACAAAAAGCTTGGATGGACCAAGGTTACAAAAGTTTAAAGAGGTGGCAGGTATAAAGAAGGTGCAGGTAATCAAAATTGATGATTGAGGGGGAGCTGTTGGAGCAAGACAATCATCAATGGATGATTATATGAAGCTTAGGAATGAAGAAGTGAAGAAAATAAGCTCAATGCATGAAGTCAATTGAAGAACTAGAAACAAATGTTCTGTACATTTATGTATAGTAGCTTTGGAAAAACACTTAAAAATGTAGTGAAGAGTTTATACTCACATGTATATATAAGCTCATGTATAGTCGTGTTATAAAAAAGAGAGATGAAGAATAGATGTAAAAGAAGTCAATAGATTTCAAGTTGTTCAAGAGATAGATGAGTAGAGAGTTTTCTCATGAGTTAGCGACTGGTCTTTCCTAGAATTTTCTCAGCCTGATCATGTAGATCAGGATTTTGTACACATCTAATTCATAAGATATTCAAGCTATGACCAAATTTTGGTGATCTAATTCTCTTCAAGTTGTGTGTACGACAAGTAGGAACATTCATATGTAGAAGTCTGCAAGTGAAGTTCTCAAAATCACACATTTTGCTGCTTAGAGATTTCTTGGACCTTAGTGCTGAGTGTAAAGTCTTTTATGTTTGAGCATTAAAAATCTAAGTCACAAGGTAAGGAAGATTTGTTCAAAAGCATTTAGCAAAACCGGTTAGATTATGAGAGAAATCAACTTAAGAAGTTGAGCATGTCAAAGTCATCATTTTTGGAAGGCAGTTAATGACACAGGTTTTATCTAAGTGATCAAATTAGAAATCTAATAGTTCTTTTGAAAAACTCATGATCAATGTGATTGTGCAAAGGTAGTATGAACATATGAGTATCAATTGAATGATTAAATCGAAGTAATATGCAAAGATTGAAGTCCACTTCTGAAGCAGACTCTTGAAGATGAATAAATATTCTTACAGAGAAGTATTTCTTAACATATATGAAAGATAATTTAAAGTTTGTGTAAAGTTTGGTTTATTCTTGATATAGAGAAGTTCTTAAATCAAGATAGATCAGACATTTGGAGATTAAGAGGTGTCCAACAGAACCTCTGCATGTACAAATAGAAATATACAATACATAGCCTATGGCTAAAAAAATATTAGGATATTAAGATGGCTGATATGGTGTCTTTATGCACATAGCAGTGTTTAACCTACAATATTGGTATCAAAGCTATAAGTGGATTATAAAAGACATCAAAAGAAGATATAGAAGTGAAGTAAAGATCTCATTAAAGTTTGGAGGAAAGAAGTGAAGAACATGCACATCTATAACAAGGGGAAGCAAACAAGACATTGAATCAAAAGAGAAACTTCTTCAAGTGTGTGTCTATGTTTATATGTATGTATACATATATGTATATATTTAGCCACAAATGGAGGCATGCATACGTACATGCATGCACACATACATACATAAACACAAATATGCATATATAGAGTTATATATACATCGTTGTACAACTCATTCCGAAAGAATACCTTTAATGATGAAAGATGGATCTTTGATACTAGTATTACACAAAGTATGAAAAGCTACTAATCAATCAAGTGTAATTGTCAGTGATTCCGACACTGAGGGATCACTAATGGAGTGAATTTGTAAAAAACATGATTTATATACATGTAATATAGATATTGAGATTTATATTGAATCCAAACGCGTGAAGCCCATAAGCCTCTTCTTATGGTTGAATCCAAATGGTTGAGACTCCACAGACATTTGATGTCTTATCTTTTGTTTTCCACATATAGAGTGAGCCAGCAATGTCCGAGTTTATATCCAAAGTGTGCGGCCATAGTTTTGTAAATTCAAGATAAAGATAGAAAATAGTGATCAGTACTTTTTATGTTCTTATATTTTCAATTAAAAAGATTTGTGAACTCTGGTTTTCAAGAACTTGAGTCTCCTCTAGCCATTACTAATCAGTGGTGTACAACTCCTTCTTATAGTCTTAGAATGTGACATCTTTGGGATGAATCTACAATAGTGGCTTCTAGAGACTTTCAGAGTTCATTATTCACAGAAAGTTTTCAATGGACATTTTCAGGATTCTTTCATATGGAATTTCAAGTTATCGGAGAGTTTAGTTCCACTAAAATTTATATACTGCAACAATCCATATTTTGTGTATGGATAATTTATCAAAATGTTATTCAAACTTCTAACATGCAAATATCATCCACCTTAGTGTAAATTTCTCCTTTGAATTATGAAGAACTCAAATCGAAGTAGTGAGCCCCTGGTGTAAATATTAGTATTTGTTTTTAAGATATATAACAACAATATTTAGGACATTACATGAACCCTAAATTCCAGTAATCGGAAGTTCCGAGACCGTCATGCATGTGCCCTTAACTAGGGTGACCATAGTTCACCAGAATCATTGTACATGTGCCTCTAATGCTTTGTTCCCTGAACCAAAAAGAGCAATCCAATCATGTGAAAAAACATGCATGTGCCCTCCCTTCTTGTCTATATTAGACAATGCTTGTGCAATGATAAGTTTTGGACCGAGTGTTTTGAACATGCTCAATCACGAGCAATCTGCTATAGGAAGAGACAAAAGCTAATTTGAATAGATTATACATACAATTGAAATAGATAGAAAAACCAAAATGATTATGTGTGCCAAATCATTTTGACGCTACGTGAAGGAGAAGGTCGAGACTACTACTTACATATCTTCCTCTCAGTTTAGAGAAAGACTAACAGGATAAGCCACCACTGCATCCATAACCACAGATAAGTTGTGAGGTTGATAATGCGATAACAAAGGCAAACCCATCATTGCATCGGTAACTACTCAAGGAGATGGATAGGAATCCAAGCGTTCGTCTGGCTCAAAATCAAAAGCTTGCAGTAAGCACGCCAGCATGAGGTTTACGTTTGTGATACCTAAGAGCATACCTGGACAAACTCGTCGGCCCGACCCAAAAGGAAGGAGTTCGAAATGGCGACCACGTATGTCAAAGTCAGAGCCCAGAAATCTCTCAGGAGAGAAGTCCAAGGGGTTTTCCCATACATTCTCATCCCTCCCAATCGCCCAAACATTGATGAACGTTAGAGCATTAGCTGGTATGTCAAAGTCTTCTATTCTGCACTCCTGCTTGGCCATGCGTGGCACAAGAAATGGAATGACTTCATGAATCTCATCCTGTACTCGCTTCATCTTAGAAGGATGTGAGATGAGCTCCGCCAGCGCCCATTCAACTGTGAGAGAAGAATATGTCCTGTAGGGGGAATTGACAGAATATGTGTATATTGTAATCCTTCTACTTTCTTTAACGCAGAACAAGCAGCCAATTACTATAGAAGTTACAGATGATATGTCACAGAAAAATACAGCAAGCAAATGTAAAAGAAGAGTCGCAGTTAAAACAATCTTCATATAACCTCCGAGTAATAGGTTGAAATGACTTGATGGACCTCCACGCAAAATTCTGGTGTTGCTTCTGCAAAATATTCTTTGCCAGGAAAATATTCTACTTAGACTCTGAAGGGATTTGTGAGGGTCAAGTGCGGATGGGCTCAAACCATGCAGTTGGAAATATGATATTGAAGGACTTTGTGTGAGTTCCATGTTATTTAAATACAGCGAGAATGAGGTGACTTGAATTTTTGTAATGTCTGTGTATGTGTGCGTGTATGTGTGTGTGTGATAGAGAGAGAGAGAAAGAGAGAGAAATTGAGAGAGAGATATATATATTTTCCTATATGTGTATGGTCCTTAAGTATTGTACGTTGCAAATAGATATCTCTAGTGATTGATTTCAATGATAAATAGTAGAATGACCACCTTCAAGATGATCAATAGAGATTCACGTAGAAAGAAAAATTATGTGAGAACTGTTTTTTGAGAAAAATTATGTGAGAACTGTTTTTTGAGAAATGATGTTCTTTGTCAAATGAGAACTGTTTTTTGACAAAGACTATCATTTCATATTGTTTTTTGACAAGGACTATACATTTCGTTATGCGTTTAAGTGTGTAGATATAATTTTCCTTTCAAACAGGGCTCTCAGAAAAATGATCATGGAGTTCGAAATTAGCAAACTCTCCTATATGAATTGTATAATGTTCAAATCTCCTCCTCGAATTCGAAATTAACAGACTGTCAAATCTCATTATTTATTTCTCCGGGTTCAAAATTATGTTTCATCATTAACGCGTATTTAAGGGCTGTTTAGGATATCAAACAACTTCTTAAACATAAAATCATTATCCAATCTCTCGAATCTCCTTGGCTCACAAATAATCAAGGAGAGCTTGTGAGTTGCTACCTCAATAGCTATATAGAGTCAATCATAGTCTGTCAAAGACTAACAAGAACGAGATTTTAGGAGAGCTAACTTATATATATATATATATATATATATATATATATATATATATATATATATATATATATATGAGTGTGTGTGTAAGCATACGTTATTGTGCTTACAATACTCTTTATTTCGCTTATTCTCTCTTCGAGAACTGTTTTTGGCTGTCTGTCGAATCACGTTTCCTATTGCTACCCGTTAAGTCAAAACGCAACTCAAGTCTCCCTCTATTGAGGAACGTTATGCTACCCAAGCTATTATTGGTTCTTTTGTTTTCCTTTAATGGAGGTTCGGCCGAGGTTTACTCCCCCAAGCTTTACCTTTGAAATTGTAACTGTACAAGGGCATAGTACCCATGGGACCCCCTTATGCCACAAAAACAGAGGCTTACAAAGCTGGGTTAAATTGCGGTGACAACTATTGTGAGGCAGAACAAACGATGCCACAACTACATGATAGATTCCATGATTAATAGGTTGTCCCTTACATATAGCTGGTGGGGCTTGAACCCTTGCCCCTGCCTCAAGAGGCCAGCGGCCCAACCACCTAGATAGCGACCTCAGACATTATTCGTTCTTTGTTTTTTCTTTTTAAAGGAAGTTCGGCCTTGGCCTATTCTCTCGCACTTTAATTAAAATAAAGGAAGAAAAATTAGAAGTGAATGGGACTAGTGCCCATGGGACCCCCCAAATCCCACAATGCAGGGGACAAGTTCGCTAACCTAGAGGGCATTACAAATAAGGCCGATAAATCTATCATCACCCTCATGTGGAACCCATTTGGGTTTCAACTTGTTATTTTCGAGGAGATAAATAGAATGATGTCTAGATGGTGGAGATCTCTTATTTTGGGAGATTCTTTTACCTAGAAGAAACAAGGATTTGTCAATCGACCATTTGATTGAAGTTTGGCCAAAATTGATAGCACATCGCTCTCTCCAAATCTTCCTAAGAATGTCACCCCTGATGGCATTCCACAGCCTTGATGAGCAGACAACCGCCTCATCCAACAACGCCTGTTGCCAATTGATTTGGTTGGTGAGTCTCAGTACCCGCGTCACATGATGCCAGATAACACGGGACTTGGGACAATCGAAGAAAAGGTGAACTAAATCTTCGATGCATTCATGGCAACGCTTGCACCATGGAGGCACACCACAAATTTTGTTAGCCCTTGCATTGGACCAGATACCCTTACGCAAGATCTACCACATGAGAACAGATTTTTTGACCCAAAAAGTTTGGTCCAAGAAAGGCACCACCTCTTGTTAAGGGTGTCATGAACATCTAAGTTCTCTTTGAAGTTGGGAATTCTGGATAGGTTTTTACCATTGCTCCATTTGAGGCCCTCTAGGGAAGGAAGATCCTATCTGTAGAGAAGGCGGGTATTTGAGCAGTCCCAAGCTAAACACCTACATTGAAGAAGAGTCCATTCCTCGAGGGTAATCTATGTCTCAGGTCTAAGTCTCGAACCTGATCCACTGGTCGGTCTCTTATTTCTAGAGATGTTTCCACTATTTGAACCCCTTGTTCCATAGCCGCTTAGCAATTTGCAGGTTCCAAGACTCCACCCCCTAATGCTGATGATCGGGAACCAGATAGAGTAACTTTGTCTTATCCCTGTCGTCCACTTCCACTCATCACTGATTCTGATGAATTGTTTGGCCTTGTTCCAACTCCTCCATAAGGAACACACGCAGCTAGAGCCTTTGGGAGACACAAGGTGGGGGGAGAACAAAAGCGTGAGGATCCCTAAGTTTTTCCAACCAGGATGGCCAACTAAGGTAAGGTCTTTCATATTTCTAAAGATCAATTTAGCCCAAGAGGAGTCACTATTGCTCCAAGCCTTGATAAACCACTTTGCCGCCAACTTGTCAGCCAACCCAGCAAAATCCAAAAGGCCCAAGCCCCCGAGTCTTTCGAGCTAATGCAAGTTTCCCATTTGATTTTGGAAATCCCCCTCCTATTGGGGTCTCAAGTCCATTGGAAGTTTCTGCAGATTCTTTCCACTTTGGCCAACTCTTTCTCCTTAGGTCTCCAACATGAGACAAAGTAAATAGTCGTAGAAAGCATAAATGTGTTAACAACCATTGCACACCCTACCAAGTTAACTTGCATACCTTTCCAGTGATTTAGTTAACTTTGCTATCAAGTTTGGATAGCACCCATTTCCACGGTTTGTCCATTGAAATGTCGAAGCCCATTAGAATACCAAGGAGACAGAACACTTGACCTCTACCGATGACTTGACACCCTTGATCTAACAAAAATTGGGGTGGAGGACCACAGATTGCTTTGAAAGCATTTTTTGCATGGTTGATTTTTGAACTTGATGCCACACAAAAGGTGTCGATGCAACTCCAGAATACCTCAACGCTGTTCATATCATTAGTTACGAATGCATTCATGTCATCGACAAAGAGTCTCGCAATCATTTGGTCGTGAGCAAGAGGTAAGGAAAGACCCTTGAGATTGCCAACGTCCAAGTGGTGCTTTCATAGGCGAGTGAGGCCATCCGAGGCGATAGTGAAGAGTAGTGAAGCTAGTGGGCAGCCTTGCCTGATAGATTGTTTTAAACGTATGGGCTCAGAGAGCTTACCATTGTTATTTATTCTCGTAGAAGCATTTTTGAGAAGAGTGGACACCATCTTCGTGAACTTTTGACTGCCTCCAAGATGACCAAACCTATGTTTAAATATTAGGAAATCCTAGATACAACCATTTGTAGTTTCCATTGAGAATCCATGTTATAGGAAGAAATATTTATGTTCAAGATATGGCTAATCTTGTGGAACATCGGCACCAAATTGGTGCCAAAATATTCCATTGAGACAAGAAAGTGGTGCGCAAGGCTCTTAGGTTGTCTTAAAAAAATGAATAGGAGCTCTTACACTTTATTTAAAATCAAGAAAAGCTCTATCACTCTTATGCTAGAGAGATATTTGCTTCTTTGGATTCTAAAAGAAGATGAATAATCATGGGAAGAAGTAGGAATAGTAGAGGCAATCACACACCAGTTTAAAGTCAATAATGGAGAAGAATGGTTCTTCTTGAAGTTATGATAAGGATGTAGGTTGTCGTATAACCTAATCATTTTAAGTTGATGCTTGATTTTATTATTTGTTTGCTTTTGTTTTCATATACTTTGTATAGAATCATAATTGAATCATAGCATAAGACGTGAACTATAATAGGAGGATTTAAAAAATGATCAATTACAGGTATCTATTGGAAACGTTGACAAGGGATAAGAAGAAAATTCTTGCATGTATTGGATATTGTTTCTAATGCATGCATAGAACAAAAAGTATGTTTGCACTTTGTTTCTTTCTAAAATGCTTTTATCTAGAAATCAATGTTCAGGATTACTTGTATACACATGTGTTGGAGACCTTTTAATCTCCAAAGGCTTGATCTATACTGATCTAAGAACACCTCTATATCAGTTATAGACCAAACTTTACACAAATGTTACTTTGATTTACCAAATCATTCATGAACAATTCTCTGAGTGAGAACTTTCCTTCTTCAAGAAGTCTGCTTCAAAGATTGACTTCATTACCTGCACATATCTTCAGATTTCTTCAATCTAATGATATATATACGTCCAAGCTACTTTTGTGCAATCAGATCAACCATTAGTCCTTCAAAAGAATCATTAAAACTTCAATTTGATCCTTAAGATCAAAAGTATGTCAGAAAACTGTATTTCTGAATAAGCAACTTTGACATAGGTAACTTCTAAGGTTGATTTCTCATAGCACAGATCCCGTTTTGCTAAATGATTTTAGCCATAGCTTCCTTACCTTCTAACTTAGATTTTGAATACTCCCTCATCAAAAAATTTACACTGTGCATTGAGATCTAAGCAAAACATTGATACGAAAAAGTGCGCGACTCTGAGAGATCATCTGCAGACTTTACATATACATGTTCCTATTGATCATACTCACAGCATGAAAGGAATTAGAGCATGAAACTTTGAACATACCTTCATTGACTTCCAAATTAGATGTGTACAAAAGGATTTCTGATCCACATGATCAGACTGAGAGAACTCAGAGAAAAACTCATCGCTAATTTTCTAAGAAAAGCTCTCTACACATCTATCACAATGACACTTGTCTTCTAATGAATCTCTCATTTTTTTCTTTACATCATTGACTTATATACATATAGTTCTAGACTTATCCCACGTCTATTACATTACTCCTTATCATCCTAAGGATTATCTCTACTCAGATTACAAGAATTTCAACCTGTAATGTACATATGTATACAAGCTATCATTCTGATATCTTCTTCACTTTCTCAAATAACTTCTTTCACTTCAAACTGATCATTGACTTCCTTCAAGTTCTTTATAATCACCAATTTGTGATTGGTTTGTTCCAACAGCCATCTCTTTGAATCTCTGTAGCTTAAGTCCATCCAAGATTTTTGTTAACATATCTGCAAGTTGTTCTTTTATTTGAGTATACATCACTTCAATCTCTTTGTCAAGTACCCTTTTTCTCAAGAAATGATACTGAATCTCTATATGCTTAGTCCTGGCATGAAAACCAGGGTTAGCTGCCAAATACAATGAACTCATATTGTCTCCAAAAATAATTGGAGTACTCTGATCAGTTCCAAAACTCTTCAACAAGGTCTTTAACCATATCACTTCTTTTGCAGCCTCTACCAATCCTTTATACTCAGCTTCTCTAGATGACAAAGCAACTGTATGTTGCTTCTTTGAGCACCAAGAAACTAACTTATCTCCAATATAACAGAGATACCCATGAGTAGACCTTCTAACATCTGAATCACCTGCCGAATCTGCATCAGTAAATACTTTAATTCTTGTATCAAAAGTAAATCCATAATACAGACCTTTACTTAGGGCTCCTTTGATATATCTGAGTACCCTTTGAGCTGCAATCCAATGAGTCTTCTTTGGACAATGCATGAATTGTGATAACACACCTACTGCATATGATAGAGCTGGCCTTGTCAAGGTAGCATAGATTAAACTACCTACCAAACTCTGATATTTCTTCATGTCATTGAATTCTTCACCTCCATACCTGCTTTACTTATGATTCACCTCCAATGGTGTGCTTGAAGGCTTGCAATCCTCCATGTTGAATTTCACTAGAAGATTCTTCAAGTACATCTCTTGTGTAACATATACTCCATGTTGAGTATATACAATCTACATTCCTAAGAAATAAGATAAGTTTCCCAAATCACTTATCTTAAACTCCTTCTTTATTTGTTTCTTAAGCTCATTAGTTCCTTGAGCAGCTGTACCTGTGACAATGATATCATCAACATAAATACACATATATACATATTCATTTTCACTTGCCTTCACTAGCAAGCTACTATCTGCCTTTGATGCTTGAAATCCACATTCATTTAAGAACTTAAAAAGCTTGTAACTCCAAGATCTTGGGGCTTGCTTCAACTCGTACAAAGCTCTCTTGAGCTTACACACATAATCTGATCCAATTGAATCCATGAAGCCTTCTGGTTGCTCCATGTACACTTCATCTGCAATGTATCCATTCAGAAATGCATTCTTCACATCTAATTGTGATAACTTCCATCCTTTACAAGCAACAATAGCAATCAATGATCTAATTGTAGACATTTTAGCAAGAGGACTAAAGGTTTCATCATCTACTCCATAGGTTTGGGCATAACCTTTGACAAAAAATCTAGCCTTGTATCTAGACACCTTACCATCTGCAAACCTTTTTGTTTTATACACCCACTTACATCCAATGACTTTCTGATTCTCTGGTCTTGGCACTAGTTCCCATGTCTCATTTTCAAGTAGATTATCATACTCTTCTTGCATTGCCTTCTCCCAATTCTATTTACCTTTAGCTTCTTCATATGTGATTGGATCCTCTTCTCTCTTCACAATGTAAGCATAATCTTTTGTTGTTAAGAAAGATGTATCATAGCTATACCTGATAGGCTCTTTTCTTTCCCTTCAGGATCTTTTAACCTCTGCACTTCTTGAAGTCTCCGCCATATTTGATTCTGGATCAAATATCGGCCCATCTTACACATTATCCTGCACTTTACTTTTATAATCAACATCATCAATATCTTCTTTATACACATTTACTTTTTGTTGATATATTTAGGTAGTGATGTGTGTGAACACTCTAGGACTGCCGGGGCACTTTTTTCCCTCTTTAGGAGGTTTTTTTCCCCCGGCTTGTATATACGCCTATTGCCCTAATGGGCTACTTATCTTTGTACATTCTCTAGTAATACATTCAGTCTTGTGTGTTGTGCTCCAAGCTTCTTCTTCTTCCTTGTGCTATTCGCGTGCTTCCGCAGACGTCTAACTCCAACAATTGGTATCAGAGTAGGTCGTCGCTTCTTCTAGGGTGCCGTCGACACTCCTCCGTTTGCAGTCTCAGATTCGCACGAAATTTGGTGAGCATACTCAGGGTGTTTCCGAGATCAAAACGGCTTTGCTCAGTGGTGCCAAAATCGCGATCTGAGCTCATTTCGGCCTCCGGATGCACTATCGCAGCGCTTGTGCAAGCTATTTCGTCCTTTTGTGCCAAAGGTATATACCAGTTTCTGTTCGCCAGTTTAAGCGTCTCGAAGTCTGCTACAGGTCTAGCAGAACTTGTTTGGGCAGTTCCGTTCAACTTTTTGAGATACAGTCAATTTTCTGCATCAAGGTATTTTTAGTCACCGGCCATGGCTGAAAGCAGTGATGTATTCCGTATGTTGGCTGTTGAGGATAAGTTGGATGGTACCAACTACCCATTATGGGCTTATATGATGCGACATGTACTGGTTCCAAAAGGATTGTGGAACATTGTGTAGGGTGTTGAAAGACGTCCTGCTACACCTGTAACGACAGGTACTGCAAATACAGGTGTTGGAGCTGATGAAGATGGTGTCGAAGATGATATTCCACAGATTCCTGTTCGTGCTGCTATTTCTGTTGCACCTACTGCAGAGCAGATTCGTTGGGATGGCAGAGATGCCCAGGCACATGCATTGATAGCTTTGTCTGTCAAACGTGCCATTATTCCTCACATTCGCTCTTGCAGAACAGCAAAGGATGCTTGGGATACACTTACCACTTTGTACCAGGCTAGGAATGAGGCTCGTGTTGCTTACCTCCGAAAACAGTTGGAGAGTGAGCACATGAATGAAGGCGATTCTATGGACAATTTTCTTACAAAGATCAAAGACCTGAAGGAACAATTGATTTCTGCTGATGAGGTTATACCAGATAGCTCACTTGTGCAGACCGTTCTGAATGTTCTTCCTGATTCCTATCAGAGTTTTGCCTCTACTCTTCGGTTGATGATGAAAGGCAATCCGAATGCCTTGTCATTTGAGGAATTAGTCTCTGTTCTGTTGCAGGAAGATCAGTCCAGGCAGAACAGGTCCATTATGCGTGTTGCAGATCAAGCTTTCCTGGCTAGTCAAAAGGGCAAAGGAAAATGGAGCTCTTCTACTAGTAAGCAGAAATCTGCAAATGCTGCACAATCGAAGAACCAGGATAAAGATGAAAAGAAATCAGAAAAGCAGCAATTATTCTGCAAGTAGTGTAAAGGAAATGATCATATTATAAAGAATTTTCCAAAACTGGCTGCTAAAGAGGCAAAGAAGAAAGAGGCTAGAATGGTTGTTGCAGAGGCCTCTACACCAAAAACACAGTCTGCAAATCTTGTGCAGGAAGAAGAATGGGCGTTTACTACTGTCTGCAGTTTTGACCCTTCTTCTCATGATCAGTGCATGTCTACAGTAGACTCAGATGTTTGGTACTTTGACAGTGGGGCGACCAAACATATTACCTCGCAGCGCACTTTCTTCTCTTCACTCGAGCCTGCCCCTACAGGGAATACTGTCACATGCGCCAATAACTCCTCTTATCCTGTTATGGGAGTTGGTAAGATCATTCTGACTACTGCTGATGGTAGTTCTTTCACTTTGTCAGATGCTTTATTTGTGCCAGGGATCAAAAAGAACCTGTTATCAGTTTCTGCATTAGCCAAGATTGGCTTGGTTGTGAAATTCGTTGATGACAGGTGTACAGTCCATGATCTCTAAAATGGCGATGTGATTATTGCTTTTGGCATTTTATGTTGTGGGCCATATAAGCTCATAGACTATGAAAGATCTGTGAATGATTCGGCATGTGCAGTTCATGATTCTCAGGCTATGTCAAATGCAAAGCTTTGGCATGCATGATTTGGTCATCTGAATTTTGCTAGTTTGTTACGCCTGCAAAAATCTGAAATGGTGTCCTCTTTGCCCAAACTTGAGGCACCTGGAAAACATGTTTGTGAAGGCTGTATTTTGGGCAAAATGTAGCGTTCTTCCTTTCCAAAAGATGGTTCAATTCGGGCTACGCAGAAATTGCAGCTTGTACATAGTGCTGTCTGTGGTCCTATGCAGACACCCTCTTTTGGAAATTACCTTTACTTCGTGACTTTCATTGATGACTTTTCCAGGCATGCATGGGTATATCCACTCAAAGCAAAGTCCGAAGTGTTCATGTGCTTCAAACAGTTTTTGGTTTTGGCTGAAAATCTATCAGCATGTAAAATGGGCACCCTCCGTTCTGATCGAGGGGGGGAATATATGTCTTCAGATTTTAATGCATTTCTGGCTGAACGTGGGATAAAACACCAGTGTACAGTGCCGTATACACCTCAACAGAATGGAGTTGCTGAAGGGAAGAACAGGTCACTCATGGAGATGGCGAGGTGCATGGTCAAAAGTCAGGCTTTACCACATAGTTTCTGGCTTGAGGCTATCATGTGTGCAACATATGTACTGAACAGGTGTCCCACTAAAGCGTTGCAGTCTATCACTTCATATGAGGCTTGGCATGACCGCAAGCCATCTCTTGCTCATGTGCGTGTTTTTGGTTGTTTGGCATATGCATTAGTGCCTGAACAACATCGCAGAAAATTGGATGATAAGGCAGTAAAATGTATTTTTGTTGGGTACAGTTCTGAAAGTAAAGGCTATCGTCTGTATCATCCACAGACTAAACGCATTCTGGTTAGCCGTGATGTTGTCTTTGTGGAAGATGCTATTCAACCATTGCTTTCATGTACTAAGGAGACATTTGTTAGCTCCAAAGACATGTATGATACTTTGATGCCTCTTTTTACAGGTGGACAGGCTAGTGCTGGTCCTAATGAGGCAACTTCTCAGCCTTTGCAGGTTTCATATGATGATGCAGATCATTCCATTTCTGATGCAGATTTACATGATGCACTTGTTGATGAGAGAGCTGATATTGAGCAGGCAAAAACTATGCCAAAATGGCTGGTGCAGACTTTGCGTGACAGCAAATTAGATGCACCTTTGTCATATCGTACTCGTTCAGGCTCTCATAGTGCCTCCTTTGCTTCAGATTGCTATGCTATGGATGCATCTAGTCTCTGTGATGAGAATGAGCCTGTTTCTTTTGATGAAGCACAAAATTCAGAAAATTGGATGGCTGCTATGCAATCTGAATATGATGCTATAATGAAGAATGGTACATGGTCTTTATGTGACTTGCCTCCTGGCAAGAAGGCCATTGGCACTAAGTGGGTATACAAGCTGAAGCATAAATCTGATGGTACAGTTGACAGGTATAAGGCTAGGCTTGTTGCAAAGGGTTATGCATAGGAAAGAGGCATTGATTTTGATGAGACCTTTGCACCTACATGCCGTATGACTACTGTTCGCAGCATTTGTGCACTTGCAGCCCATCATGGTTGGAATGTACATCAGTTGGATATTAAAACAGCATTTCTGAATGGTGACTTGCATGAAGAAGTGTATGTTTTTCAGCCCCGTGGCTTTGTGCAGAAAGGGCATGAAAACCAGGTTTGCAGGTTAAAGAAGGCATTATATGGTTTAAAGCAAGCACCACGTGCTTGGTATGAGAAGATACATGCCTATCTGATTGCACATGGTTTTGAGAATAGTCCAACTGAAAGCACCTTATATGTTAAGCGTGCTAATGATGTGCTTCTGATCATTGTTGTCTATGTTGATGACATGCTGCTCACTGGTCCTATTAAGACACATATTGCTGATTTTAAGGCTGATTTGCATGCCTCATTTGAGATGTCTGATTTGGGGCATTTGCATCACTATTTGGGCATTCAGTTTATGCACGTTGATGGTGGAATGGCTTTGTGTCAAACGAAATATATTGACACATTATTGCAGCGTTTTGGCCTTGAAGACTGTAAGCCCATTGCCACTCCTATGGAGACAGGTTTACGATTGAGTCTTCATGATGCTGGAGATGCATTTGATGCTGTTCTCTATCAGCAGGCTGTTGGATGCTTGATTTACTTATGCATTACTCGGCCAGATATTCAGTTTGCTGTCTCACAGATGAGCAGGTTTATGCATTGCCCAGGAGTCACACATTGGAAAGCGGTTAAGCGCATCTTTCGCTACTTGAGTGGTACTCGCCTACTTGGGTTGTTTTATCCCAAGGGGGGATCACTACCGCCAGATTTGCATGCTTTTTCTGACTCAGATTGGGCTGGTTGCTATGACACTCGTGTGTCCACTAGTGGTTTTTGCTTCATGCTTGGTAGCTCATGTATATCTTGGTTGAGCAAGAAGCAGCCTACTCTGGCCACTGCCAGTTGTGAGGCTGAGTATAGGGCAGCTTTCACAGCGACTGTTGAGTGTGTGTGGCTCAGACGCCTTATGGCTGATTTGGGTGTTGGCCAGCCTTCTGCCACCACTATCTTCACTGACAGTCAGAGCGCATTGGCAGTTGCGAGGAACCTTGTGTTCCATGCTCGCACTAAGCACATTGAGGTGCATTATCACTATGTCAGGGAGAGGTTCTCTGTTGGGGAGATCAGCTTGGCATATGTGCCCACGCAGGAGAACATTGTAGACCTTTTCACGAAGGCTCTGCCTAGGGAGAAGTTTGAAGCTTTCCGCAAAGCTTTGGGCTTACTTCCTTTTGTGGAGTGATTTCCACATAGCTTGGCACTTCCTTATACATGAGTGCCAGCTCCTTGTTCACCGCATCACTCCCAGGGGGGATTTGTTGATATATTTAGGTAGTGATGTGTGTGAACACTCTAGGACTGCCGGGGCACTTTTTTCCCTCTTTAGGAGGTTTTTTCCCCCGGCTTGTATATACGCCTATTGCCCTAATGGGCTACTTATCTTTGTACATTCTCTAGTAATACATTTAGTCTTGTGTGTTGTGCTCCAAGCTTCTTCTTCTTCCTTGTGCTGTTCGCGTGCTTCCGCAGACGTCTAACTCCAACACTTTTGCCTTCTCTTTCCTTTGTATTTCTTCAACACTTGCATAATCATTTGTTGACCCTATATACCATGTGCTTTGCTCATCAAATGTAACATCTTTGGTAACAAGAAATTTCTTTGTGGATGGACTCCACAATCTGTAACCCATCTGTCTATCATCATACCCAATAAATACATACTTCTCTGCTTTGGGTTCTAGCTTATGTTGCAATTGTGAAGGAACATAAGCATATGCTAAACATCCAAATACCTTACAATGATCAAGAGTAGGTTTCTTACCCCACCGTGCGTCATAAGGAGTTCTTCACTCCAATGCTTTACAAGGTAACCTATTCAGAAGATATGTTGCAGTGTTGATAGCTTCTGCCCATAAGTAATTTGGACAATTCTTTTCCTTCATCATTGCTCTTGAAAACTCTACAAGAGTTCTATTTCTTCTTTCTGCAACTCCACTTTGTTGAGGGGAGTACCTCCAAGTTACTTCTCTTTTTATACCTGCATTCCACAAATAATCATCAAACTATTTAGAAAAATACTCTCCCCCTCCATCTGATCTCAACCTCTTGAGCTTTTCTCCTGTAATCTTTTCTGCATAAGCATGATAATGCTTGAATGTCTTGAACACTTCTGATTTATCCTTCATTACATATAAAGTAATCCATCTGGTTGCATCATCAACAAAGAATACATAATATCTG
Organism: Ceratopteris richardii; assembly: GCA_020310875.1. NCBI lineage: Eukaryota > Viridiplantae > Streptophyta > Polypodiopsida > Polypodiales > Pteridaceae > Ceratopteris > Ceratopteris richardii. Next base: position 82,587,225 of record CM035406.1, read on the forward strand.
GATCCATTTATGCTATAGTCCCTTGAAGGACCCCACACATCTGTATGAACTAACTCAAGCATGTTTGAATACTTGTATCCTGATTTGTTGTAAGAACTTTTGTGTGATTTACCTAATTGACAAGCTTCACACTTGTACACCATGTGTTGCCCTTCAACGTTTGGCAAACCAAGCACCACATCATTCCTTGGCATTTCCTTTATAGCTCTCCCATTGAAATGACCTAATCTTTTATGCCATAAGTCTAATTCAGACATTTTTTGACTTCCATAAGTAAATGGAGCATGTCCCACATTACCTTGGACTTTGAGAGTAAACAACCTTCCTTCCTTTTTACCTGCAATAATGTTTCTATATCCCTGATTTAGATCTTGCACATAGACACCATCATTTGTGAATCTGACTTCATATCCTTTCTCCACAATTTGCCCTACAGTTATAAGATTTTTTGGAATAGTAGGAACATAAAGTAACTTGCTTAAGAGTGTACTTCCATTCTTTGTCTTCAGTGATCCAGTGCTTTCCACCTTATGCTTAGTATTGTCACCTATTTGAACTGTATGTCCATTCACCTTTGCTTCCATATCAGTCATCAAGGATATATTGCCACTCAGATGATTGCTACATCCTGAGTCAATATAAAACACCTTTTGGTCTTCTCCTACTACTTCATGAGTTGCATTCAAGATGAGAGTCATGTCAACCTTTTGATCTGATCCATAATTATAATAATTGTTGTTGTAGGACTGAGATTGAAAACTTCTTCCACCTCCTCTAGCATATGATGTCCTACCACCTCTTTCTCTGAAGTTGCCTCTTTGATTTCAGCCTCCTCTACCTCTTTTCTTAAAACTCTGATTATTATTTCCTCCATTTTGATTGTTATACCAAATCCAACAAGCTTTAGTATTATCTTTGTTCTTACCTCCTCTTCCTTTACCTCTGAAGATCATCTTCCCTTTTGTAAAGTTAGCTTGACTTGAAGATCCTTCATCATCAGTTGACTGCTTCCCTTTGCCATTCTTTTTCTTGTCCTTGGAGTACATAGTTTGACTTGCACTCCTATCATTGTCTCCCTTAATGTCTTGCTCAAAAGTTAGCATGTGTCCTAGTAATTGATTAAGATCAAGAGTAAAGTGATTTAGTGACAATTCTATGGACAATATGAAAGGCTTCCACCTCTCATCTCTTCTCAGACCTGTAAGTATTTGCCTTACCAACGTATCCTCTTCAATGTCTTCATCTACAACTCCCAAGCTATCTGCAATATCCTTCATCCTTGCCACATAATCAGAAATTGATTGTGAGCTCTTCTTCTTGAAACTTGTAAACTCTTCCCATAATGAGGACTTCCTTGACTTGGTTGTGTTTTGGAAATGCTCTTCCAAAGCATTTCACACATCTGTTGCACTTTCCAATCCTCTGATGTGAGATAGAAGATAATCATTTAGAGCCATGTAAATGATGCTCCTAGCTTGAGCATCCTTTCTCATCCAGATCTTCAAATCTGCAAGCTCTTCCCTAGTTGGAACACTAGGATCTGCAAACTCAGGCTTTTCTTCTTCTCCTGTAATGAGTGCCATCAAATCTTTGCTCATGAGGTGTGCCTCCATCCTCATGGACCAAGCTGGATAGTTCTGCGTATCTAGCTTCTCAATCTGTAAGCTTTCTCCCATCTTTTGATCTTCTATATTTGCAATTACTATGATTTATGATAGTAAAGTGTACCTTTGATATGAAACTTCAATCTTTTTTTGATGCTTCGAGCTCGTGCTTTGTACTTCTGTAGGTTATCTTCAAGAATTTGTCCTTGTCCACCTTCAATTAGAAGGAACTTCTGTATTTGCAGCAGTCGGGACTTCCAATGCCTTTACTTCACTTGTATTGCACCTTTGGCTCTGATACCACTATTGGAGACCTTTTAATCTCCAAGTCTTGATCTATACTGATCTAAGAAAACCTCTATACCAGTTATAGACCAAACTTTAAACAAATGTTACTTTGATTTACCAAATCATTAATGAACAATTCTCTGAGTGAGAATTTTCCTTCTTCAAGAAGTCTACTTCGAAGACTGACTTCATTACCTACACATACCATTAGTCCTTCAAAAGAATCATTAAAACTTCGATTTGATCCTTAAGATCTAAAGTATGTCAGAAACTCTCTTTCTGAATAAGCGACTTTGACATAGGTAACTTCTAAGGTTGATTTCTCACAGCACAAATCCCATTTCGCTAAATGCTTTTAGCCATAGCTTCCTTACCTTCTAACTTAGATTTTGAATACTCACTCATCAAAAAATTTACACTGTGCACTAAGATCTAAGCAAAACATTGACATGAAAAAGTGCACGACTCTGAGAGATCATCTGCAGGCTTTACATATACATGTTCCTATTGATCATACTCATAGCATGAAAGGAACTAGACCATGAAACTTTGAACATAGCTTCCAAATTAGATGTGTTCAAAAGGATTTATGATCCATTGACTTCCAACTTAGATGTGTACAAAAGGATTTATGATCCATTGACTTCCAAATTAGATGTGTACAAAAGGATTTCTGATCCACATGATCATACTGAGAGAACTTAGAGAAAAACTCATCGCTAATTTTCTGAGAAAAAACTTTCTACACATCTATCACAATGACACTTGTCTTCTAACGACTTCTCATTTTTTTTCTTTACATCATTGACTTATATACATATATTTCTAGACTTATCCCACCTCTATTACATTACTCCTTATCATCCTAACGATTATCTCTACTCAGATTACAAGAATTTCCACCTGTAATGTACATATGTATACAAGCTATCATTCTGAAATATTCTTCACTTTGTCAAGTAACTTCTTTCACTTCAATCTGATCATTGACTTCCTTCAAGTTCTTTATAAGCACCAATTTGTGATTGGTTTGTTCCAACAACATGTCAAGACTAGTTTTGGTTAGAAAATGGTTCTAGGTGCATAGAAGCATGTGCATATTCATGATGTTACATAAAATAAAGGAAGCAAGAATAATGTCTTTGTCCACAACATAGGTGCAGGAAATGGATGCATAGAAAGCATGCTTAAAAACAAAGAAGTGAAGGATTTACTATATGTAATTATATGAATTTGCATGAAAGCACATGGATTTGCATACATCAGTGACATCCTTTTTTGCTACATGTAGCCAAGAATATAGGTGATTCTACTTAGATTACTTTTTAAAATCTCAACCTTAACAATTGGAAGGAAGTGAATATAGTTATTCACAAAGTGACACTAGTTGTAACCGACAATTGAATAGTCTACTAGATTCCTTCTTAAACTAATACTCGAGTATCAAGAACTTAATGTAATGTTTAAGTATCAAAGGTTACCTCCATAGTAGAAATTACAAATAAGATAGAAAACCAAGATACATTCAGAGAATAAACTTTCGTGCCATATTTATGGTAAAGAATACATGAATACTTGCGAACCTAGAGAACATAATGATTGTTGGAAGAAACAAAGAATTTTAGGCTCAAGAGTGTTCGAACATGTCCCAAGTTTCAATTTCGACATCATCCATAATCAATGAAGGATGATTTCCATGCGTTAGAGGTTTGAAAAGCATGTTTATAATGGAAAGAAGTCGAGCACAGAACAAATAGCTCATCTCTTGATGAGATTTTGACACGTATATGTTTCTTATTAGTGTTTTTAATTGATTAAAGATGTTAGTATATGACCTATAAAGCCTCTAACGAGTTAACTTAAGACTCATTTGAAATTGTCCCCAACCTGCTTCCATGCTTAAGAACACCATGCGCTAGCTTTTCTTTGTATATATTGCAGAGATTTATATACTCTATCCGCATAGATAATCTTGGTAGAGAGACTGTCATTAGATTTTTTTTTCTTCGTTCATTAAAAATCCATTTCTATTTTACTTTGTATTTTTTGAAAGCTAATAAGCTCAAATTTGAGTGGTATAAGCCTCAAGATCACTTGCAACACAAGTCCAAAAGAATGTCAAACATTGTCTATATTGTTAGATAATAGTTTCTAAAGAGATCAAGTAATCTATTTTGATGCAACTAATTGAGGTATCATCGAGTCCCAAAATGGAGTGATTTTACTCTTCTTCGAAAGCTCTTTAATTCTATTTCTAGCATGTGAAAAATTTCATTCAGAATCTTTGCATGCACAAATAGAACTATCAAATAGATAGGCTATGTGTAAAAACATATTAGGATACTAAGATGGTTGATTTGGTTTCTTTATGCACATAGCAGTCTTTATCTTACAATAGTTGTATCAAAGCTATAAGTGGATTATAAAAGAGATCAAAAGAAGATACTGAAGTGAAGTAAAGACCTCATCAAAGTTCGAAGAAAATAAGTGAAGAACATGCACATCTATAACAAGGGGAAGCAAACAAGTCATTGAATCAAAAGAGAAACTTCTTCAAGTGTGTGTGTGTGTCTGTATATATATATTTTTATATATATATATATATATATATATATATATATATATATATATATATATATATATATATATATATATATATATATATATATATATATATATATGTATATAAGTATGTATGTATGTGTGTGTGTATGTTTATATGTATGTATATGTAAATGTATATATTTAACCACAAATGGAGGGATCCACATGTACATGCATGCACACAACATACCTAAACACAAATATGCATACATATAGTTATATATACATTGTTATATAACTGATTCCAAAAGAATACTTTTCATGATGAAACATGGATCTTTGACATGAGTATTACACAAAGTATGAAAAGCTACTAATCAATCAAGTGTAATTGTCAGTGATTCCGACATAGAGGGATCTCTAATGGAGTGGATTTGTTAAAAAAATAATTTATATACATGTAATATAGATATTGGATTTATATTGGATCCAAACGGTTGAAACCCATAAGCCTTTTCTTATCGTTGAATCCAAATGGTTGAAACTCCTCAGACTTTTGATGTCTTATTTTTGGTTTCCACATACAAAGTGAGCCAGCAACGTTCACCCTTTCCCATGTACCGAATTCATATCCAAAGTGTCTGACCATAGTTTTGTAAATAGAAGATAAACATAAAAAATAGTAATCAATACTTTTTATGTTCTTATATTTCACAATTGAAAAGATTTGTGAACTCTGGTTTTCAAGAACCTTATTCTCCTCTAGCCATTTCTAATGAGTGGTGTACAACTCTGTAGCTCAAGCGTAAGCACCACCTCCTTTACTTGTCAATCCGCGGAGACGTGAGGACCGGTATGAAGACCAAGAGCAAGTGAAGGCACAAGTGCGTGAGTGAAAGCACACAAACATGCACACACATACACACACACGCGCACAAAGTAAGATCAAAGAGAGGAACAATGGAAAGCTTAGATTGCAAAAGAGTTCTCTTACAAAAGTTCTATTCTCTAACAAGCTAACCCCCTAAAATGAGCTCTCTAGCTCTTTTTATAGTTTTTTGACTAGTCTTGGCCCTGTCCAGACCTAGTGTCCGGCCTAGTTAAAAATTAGGTTCCAGGGCTTATTTGAGGGCTCAAACGAAGTCTAAAAATTATGAAAATTGGTACGATGGTATTTCTAATACTCCTCAAGCTCGAGGACTCCTCGGCTTGAACAAAATGGAGTTACTAAAAATAGATAATGGTATTTACAATGGTATCTAGTGATGAAAATCACTATTTTTGTAGGGGATTCTTCTGAAAATTTGACATACACTTCTTGGAGCTCCCTACTTGCTCCCTTTCCTCGTGTGTCCACCTTTTGATGTGCTTCCATGCTTTGTCATTGACTTTGAGCTTCAACACTCCCCCCCCCTCTCGAGTCTGTCGTCCCTGACAGACCCTTGTTGGAAGGGCTGTTCTGTGTAGTGCTTTGAGAGGTGGTGTCCATCCGTTGTATGAGCTGGTTCCTTGGATTCCAGCAAGAATGTGTCGTTGTGAGCTTTCAAAACTGCAAGTTGCTCAGAAGAGGTTGTCAAGAGTGATTTGGAGCAACTACTGGCTTCAATTGGCTTCCGAGATATGGATGTTGTTCCCATGATGTCTGCTAGCACTTTTAAAGATGATGTTGAGAGCATTCATGCCAACTTCACATAACCCATAATGAATGATGGGTAAGTGTGTTCGTGCCTGGGTTGAAAAAAATATGTGCCTTGTGCACGGCCTTGTAATGTAGCCCTACGCATGCTTACTTGGAAAATGCATTGGAAGAAGTATGGTGCAAAAATTACGGGTCTTGAGCTAAGTGCTCAAGGGTATGCTGACGAAGAGGTTTCCTAAACTATCATGGTTATGGTGTTTCCAGAGTAAAGATACTTACCATGGCGAAGGTTGATGGATGTTTGCCTCTTCGTGTTGTACACTCGGCCTTTGGGATGGAACCTTGTTGATGAATGTCCATGTTGATTGTCCACGGATGAGATCTTTTGAGTGGTGGATCCCCTCTCCTCCTTTCAAAGCAACATTTGTCACTAACAATGTGCATTTCTGAGCTTGGGCTCATGCACGTTCACTTCCCCATATTGACACTCAGAGGAATATTGGATACGTGCCGGTTTCTAAGAGATTACCATGCTGATTGACATAGACCATTCACCAGTGCTACTGTTCCATACTGGTTCAGGAAATACTGAGAATTGAATTGCTTTATATTCCTTGGCAAGCAACATCGGGTAACTACACCAAGCTGAGTTTCACATATGCTCTTTAGCTCACCATATGCAGGAGTCTTCTCCTCCAAAACTACCTTTTGCAGATATCTCCTTGGATGCTCTGGTACATGAAGTAGTTAAGCATCACTCAAGTTGCGGACCTTCAAGCTCTTCATTCCTACCATGGCAAGAGAAAATCATAGTTGTAGATGCCATGTTCATGCCAAATGCTTGTCATCTACCAGATAAGGCAGCAATAATCTCACTGCTGTCCGAGACACACAAGGAACAAGCTCTCTCCCACTTCTTCTTCTTTTTTTTTTTTTTTTTTTTTTTTTTTTTTTTTTTTTTTTGAGAAAAAGGATATCACAAAACAAGAACACAAAAGTTAGTATCAATAGAAATGTTCGACATATGTCACTGTGCTCTTGTGCATGGGATTCTCAAGTGTGTCTATGCACGGCCGTGTAATGTGGCCCTATATTAATGCATACTTTGGAAATGCATGACCTAAATGGTGCAAAAGACAGGGTTGTGCAAGGAGCACATGGTTGTTACTCGTTCGAGGCTTTCGATGTTTTTTGTGGAGGTTGATGCCGACCTTGGTGGAGGTATCCATTGAGTCTCGAACTGATGTAATCCTCCTTATTGGAGTCCATTTTAGAACATCATTTGGCACTGTAGAGATCACTTCAGGCGTCTTCCTCTTTGGATGCGTTCTGAACGGTGGTATCCAGTGTGGTTGGCGCTTTGGTTCGATGGAGGCTGCTTGTACTTTTGGCTTCCAAACCCATATCCTTTTTGCACGTCTTCCTACTTTTCTTGAAGAGCTGATTTGATCTTCTTTCGGTCTCTGTACGTGGTTCTTACCCTCTTCTCTTTTTGGCTTCTTGGGTGAGACCTTTCGCATGTGGGAGAACATAGGTTGTTGTGGATGTAAGAGCTTCTTAGGTACCCACATCTGTAATTGCCCTTGTTGAGCTGCAGCTAACTTCTTAGGCACCCAAACTTGTTGGATACCTTGTGATTGAGCTTGTCTGAGCTGCTTCCTTCGTCTTCTGGCTTTGTTGGTGTGCATGGATGGGATTTGTGGGGGCAAGGCTGGTGGTTGCTCTCCTTTGCGTACCCATATCTGCTTCATGCTCGGAACTGCTTTTTTATCGAATGGTGTCTTTCTATTTGATGTAGCAGTTGTCGTGAACGGTTGTGTTTGCTTGTGTGGTGGACTCACTACTGTGGCTACTTGATTCTTTGGAGAAGAAGAAAGATCCACCCGCCTTCGAACCTGGTCTTCCACGATTGACTCCTTCTGCATCATAGAGCTTTTGACACATACAACATCTTCTTTCATATGATTAGTCTTGGAAGAACTAAGAGAGTGTGTGGTGCCATGATCTAGGAGCATGCAGTTCTCTAATTCTAATGTAATGCATTGTTCATGTACCCAAACTTGAAGAATTTGACTTCTTAGGTTTAAGTTAATTGCATGGTCATAGATCCAATCTTGACCCAAGACAAGTGGTTCTGTAAGGTTCTCATCTTGACATACTAGCGCTTTGACTTTCATTGGAACATCTTGAAGGTAGATGGGAAGTTCCACCTCGCCCAAACAAGGGGTTTCCACACCTCCCAATCCTATGAGATAAGCTTCTATGGGATTGATGTTCAACCCCAAGTCTTGGCAGTAGGAAAGTCTAACTGCACTACTTGCTGCACCTGAGTCAATCAATGCTTTCACCGTCCTTGCACCCTTCCCTTGTCCTATCTCTATGGTCACAAAGGGTCTTCGGTCAATGACCTGAGAAGTCGCTATGTTTGACTTTTGACACATATCCATGTGATATTTTGGGGCTTTTGAGTTGACTTCTAGGCCTAATCGCCTTAACTTATTTCGCTTAATACGCTCTCTGGTCTCTACCTGTGCTTCTTCTCTCACTCTTAACTCTTCTTCTTTTCGCTTCTTCGCAATGTTGAGTCTCATTAGCATATCCTCAGTAAGAGGTTCTTGATATAGCTTGACTCTACAGCCACTAATATAGTTTGGCAAGATATCTCCTTCTAGAGTGGCCAACTGAACTGCACCACTAGTGGAAATTCTATTAATGATCATGGGTCCATATCCTCTTTTTTCCAACTTACGGGCATGTTGTTTTAGTGTGTATACCAACACTAGATCTCCCTCTTTCAATCCCTTATCCTTGATGTGTGCATCAAAGTATGCCTTTTGCCTCTTCTTTGCAGCGTAGATGCCTGCTGCCGCTCGTAGCCTCGTTTCACCCAAGCGTTCGAGATCAAAGATCCTAGAGGACAATTCATGCCTATTCCACTCATACTCTTGTGCTACTTTTAAGGCAGGGATTAAGAAATCTAATGGTAGTACAGCGTTCTGTCCGAAGACCATCTGAAATGGGGTGGCGTTGAGTACCGTTTTGTAGGCAACTCGATAAGCCCAAACAGCATGATGAAGTTGTTTGTCCCAATCAGAGCGTTTATTATTTACCAATTTTGTCAATACGTTACAGAGGATCTTATTGGTACTCTCGGCTTGTCCGTTGGCTTGTGGATGATAGGGGGCGGATTTCTTATGTATCACCAAGAATTCTTGGAGAATACTTTCAATGACTTCATTCAAGAAGTGTGTGCCTCTATCGCTCACCAACTCTATTGGTAGTCCATATCTCGTGAACACATTCTCGAATAAGAACTTAGCCGTAGTCTGAGCATCATTCTTTGTTGTGGCTTTGACTTCTACCCACTTGGTAAGGTAATCTGTGGCTACAATAATATACTCTGCATGGGAGTTTCTAGCAGGGGGATTAATAGGACCTATGAAGTCTATGCCCCACTTGGAAAATGCACGCCCTCCCATCATTGGCCTCAAAGGCATCTCGTCTTTTCTAACTGGATATTGTGCACGTTGGCATGTGTCACATTTCTTCACATAGGTATGTGCATCCATATGAAGAGTGGGCCACCAAAGTCCTGAGAATAGAATGGTCTTAATCACTCGGTCAGGACCAAAATGTCCACCTGCAACACCACTGTGTGCAGTCTCTAAGACCCTTAAATAGTCTGATTCATGAACGCACAGTCTTAAGTAACCATCTTTACCTCTCCGGTATAGGTTCTCTCCTACTAAGGCATAGCCTTGAGCCTCTTGCTCCATATTTCGTCTTCTTGCTAGACTGGCCTCTTTGGGTAATCTTCCCGATCTCATAAACTCTACCAATGGAGCACTCCAATCTGGAATTAATGATACTTGATAAAGGGTCGCATGCTCCACTGGTGGTCTCTCTCTGCACATTGGACAATTCTTGATCCACTCATTTATTTCTTTGTCCATGCTAGGCCAATACACTCCTAAACGTTTCAAATTCTGCAATGTTCGTTGTTTAGAATAGTGATTTCCTAGCAATCCCTCATGAGCTTGCTGCAACCAACTACTATGTTCATCATCCTCGACACAACAAGCTAATACACCCTCAGTATCTTGTTTGTACATGCTTCCTGCCAATATGTGATATTTTTGTGATTTTACAATTTCTTCTTGTGATGTTTTCACATTCTTATTTGCAGGGCTGAAGGTTAGGACTGGTACCAACTTATTTGCCCATTTAGGAACAACTTCCAAATTGAACAGATAAGCATCAGGTAGTTCATCAGACACTCCTTGTGGTGACTCTCCTGAAGTAATGCGAGAAAGGTGATCTGCCCGAAGGTGGGTTCTACCTTTCCTGACAACAACTTCAAAGTCATACTCCATTAGTAAGAGGAACCATCTTACTAAGCGTCCAGTATTGCAAGGTTTATTGACCAAATATAACAAAGCTTGATGATCAGTGAAAAACTTGAACTTGTTGGCCAATAAATAGTGTCTAAACTTCTTTACAGCATATACCATGCCTAACCCTTCTCGCTCGGTTGTGGTATAATTTCTTTCGGCTGGGTTTAGTTGTCTACTAGCATATGCTATGGGCAAATCTAAATTCCCTTCACCTGTGGGTTGTGCTAGCACACATCCTATGGCATGATTGGATGCATCCACATGGACATGGAATGGCTTATTCCAATCAGGAGTGGTCAATATTGGTGCTGTGCACAAACGTTTCTTCAGTTCATTGAAAGAATTCTCGCATTCGTCGTTCCACTCAAAATTAGACAACAAGGCATAAAGGGGTCTAGCTATGATCGCGTACATGTGGATAAACCTACGGTAATATCCACAATGGCCCATAAAGGCTTGTACCTCTTTAACATTCCTTGGCCTTGGTAGTTCCGCTATGGCTCGTACCTTATCTTCATCTGTTGAGATTCCATTCTTAGAAACAATATGCCCTAAGATTTTACCTTGACGCACCATAAACACACACTTTTCTGGGTTTAGACACACTTGATATTCTCTACACTTGTTGAAGATTTGTCTGAGCTCAGGGATGTGAACCCTTCTTTCTTGGGAATGAGCACATAAATCATCCACATACACTTCTAAGCTCTTTCGCAAGAACTCTTTGAAGACATGACACATGAGCCTTTGGAATGTTGCAGGTGCATTGGTGAGCCCAAATGGCATCACACGAAATGCAAAGATTCCCCACTCTGTAGCAAAAGCTGTTTTGTGTTGATCTTCTGGGGCAATGGCTACTTGATTGTAACCTGAAAATCCATCAAGGAAGCTATAAACTTCCTTGCCTGCAACACGCTCCAAAAGGTGTTCTGTGATTGGAAGTGGATAACTATCTCTAATCGTAGCGGCATTAACTTTTTTGAGGTTAATACACACTCGCAACTTCCCGTTCTTCTTGGGTACCACAACAATGGGGGACACCCATTCGGTATGCTCAATCTCATAGATGAATCCGGCTTCAATCAACCTATCAATTTCTTCTTTTATTTTTGCTGCATAGGTATCATTATATGTGTAGGGCTTCTGTTTGGTGGGCTTAGCATCAGCAGTCATGGGGATAGTATGAGAGCAAATTCTTGGATCTACCCCTTTCAAGTCTCTGTAGTGCCATGCAAACACATCCCTATATTCCCTTAATAGAGCTATGAGCTCCATTTCTTCTCTTGCACTTAGGTCATCTCCTATATATGTGCATCTCTCTTCGTTCTCTTCAATGGTCACAACAATCTTCTTGGTCTTTTCTTTATTATCATATGATTCTCCTATGATGGCCTCTCTCTTAGGCATTCGTACCAAAATTTTGCGGTCGTCAACTTCATATTTCTTGAAGTTTTCTGGTACTTCAAACAATGATTCCTCCTTTTCTTGTTTCACAGCTTTTCTTTTCTTTTTCTTTTGACTACTCTCACTTCCATCCTTTGAGTTTACTGTTTTAATACTTGTGAGAGGTTCTTCTTCTTTCTGGGTGAACACTCCTATATCTGCTAGATAGTGCTGCTCTGAGTTAAAGCAACTATCCATCACAATAGACTCCAGATCATCGTCATTCTCTTCTTCTTCTATGACATCACTAGGGTCACATTCTTCTAGCAAGGGTTGACACATGAACACTGAGATATCATAACCCTCCTCATCACAATGAGGTGTCCACTGTTCCTCATTGACAGCAATGTCCATGGTGGCTAAGATTTCTGGCCAGCCATGAGGCTCAAACTCCTCATCTGGAAAGATCATCGGTGTGTAGGCTGGGTCTCTAACTGATCTATCTCCTAGTGAAGTTCCTTCTTCCCTTGCCTTTAAACGTTTTTCCTCTTCCTTTGCGACTTTGCACATCCACAAATGAGTATCTTCATGCAGCCATGATGGATCAGGTGAACTTTCAGAATGCACAGAGATGGAATCTTCTTTCACTTTGTGGATAGAATTCCACTGTAGGGGTGGTACATCTCTGAAGGTGTAATCCTTCAAATTGACCTTGGTGGTAACCCCTAAGTGCTGCAAGTACAAGGAGTTAGTTCCCCAATCCTGTACTATTTGCAATTGTCATAGGAAGGGTCTTCCTAGGATCATCTCATAGACATTATTTTTCTCAAAGTCACATATAGCAAATGTGTGCTCAAACTCTACACCACAAGTGGTGAGAGTGATCCCTTCTAGCAATCCTAGAGGTCTTTCAAAATGACCGTCAGCCATTTGAAGCTTCATTCTAGTTGGTCTTAATGTGGGCTTGCCCCATTGCTTCCACAAGGAGGTGGTCGCAATAGCAACACCAGCACCTGAATCTATGATTGCTTTGGTTGTGTAACCTTGGTAGGTGATTGGAAGATAAGTATTACCTTCTTCACCCTCACACATGTCCCCTATTTTGTCTAGAGGTATCTCTGGTACCCTTTGCTTAGAGCCTGCTTTTGGCATATTGGACTCAAGTTCTGGGACCTGATCCTTCACATGATTCCATAACTCAGGTTTTGCTTTGAGCAACTCTTCTACAGTGAGATGACACTGAACCTTAGTGTTCTTCACGACATCCGTGTTCCTTGGAACCACTGAGTCTTCATTTCTTACTAGTATTGTGGGAGCTCTAATCTGGAGTGATTCAGATTCCCATGGGCCTGGAAATTGAGGCACTTCTTCTAAGGTATTAGATTCAAAATCTAATCTTTCGTCTTCTTTTTCTGCTTCATCTTCGTAAATAGATGGAATGTCTTGGGGAAATTGATCACGAAGATCATCAATCTCAGGAATAGGAGGGGAATTACCCTTCTCCTTGGCCCATTTCTCCTCTTGTATTTCCCGCAAGAACTCTTGAGAGTACTGTTGAATAGAAGGAGGTATTCCAGCATCCGTGGAATTAGGAACATAAGCTCCCCTTGGTGGTGAGCTTCCTCTTTCAATAACTGGTTGAGCCTGTGGAGGTAGAGAAACTTGTGGTTTGTTTACCAACTGCTCTAATCGTTCTAGTAAGCCCTGGAAATGCAAATCCGATTTGATAGAGTTTGTCTGATTGAACTTTTGACTAGTCTCAAGTATGGCTTGAGCTTGTTCTACCATTTTCATGCACATTTTCATCCGTTCAATCTCTAAATCTGCTCTAGGGTAACTCTTGTCTAGGTTTGCCGCTGTAGGCCCTTCTTGAAGTCGAGCCTGGTAGGCCTTGAACATCCTGTCCAAGCCTTCTGGGGTTGGATCTGCAAGAACAGACCCTGGTTGCGGTCTATTTACAATGGGTGGTGGGGTGGGATGAGGTGGAGTGGATGGAGTTTCGGCATGCGAGGGGCTTTGAGATGCAATGTCTTCTATTTTTGTTTTCGCTTCTTTTAAGCTTTCTTCTAGTTCCGATAACTTTTTATTCCACTTGCGATTGGCCTTCTCTCTGGTATCCTTCCATGTTCTTGTTTTCCTCTTACTAGGCTCTCCCGATTCACTCGACTCTGATTGTTCTACTGGTTTATCCTGTTTTAAGGCTTGTGCTCTAGTGACAGCTTGTATAGGAGCCACATTGCTACTACTTGAACTTGGATCTGCCACTAAGCCTACCACATTAATGGGTGTAATCTTGGGTGCACAAGAGGGGTTTCTTGGACAATCTCTGGGGAGATGGTCTTTGCCACAATCAGGACAAAAAGCCTGTATTGTGATAGCCTGTCCTTGACTCGGAGATGGTGGGTGGGGACAGTCACGAATGAAATGGTCACCATGACATCTGAAACAAGATCCTCTAGGGGCTTGTGGTCTCATTTGTCTCAACTGGGGCCTAGGGTTAGGATTTGTGTACATGACATTGGAGTATTCTGGCTCCCAATTTTGCTCCATAGGTGGTGCCTCATATTGATACGAGTAAATCTCACTATGTTCAGGTGACTCTGTGTAATAAGCATGTGGACTACCTTCATGGGAGTAGTCTGAACTATGGGCATGAGAGTCATTATCTGGTATCAATGGGGTTAGTGGCACCAAAGCTCTATTTGGATTTTCCTCTCCCACAGCATACTTGACTGGAATCACGTTGGCTGGAGCTGGTGGTTGGTTTCCCAAGACAGGTTGTGGCCTATATGGTGCCTGATATTGCTGCTGGTATTGAGGTTGATATTGTTGTGGCCTATAATATGGCTGTTGGTACTGATTCTGATACCTACCCTGCTGGTAAGGTTGCTGATAATTTTGTCTAACAGCCTGCCTGTTATAGGGACAATCTTGGGCCGTATGATTTGTGTATTTTCTCTCAGTGGTGCAATATAGAGCATTAGGGTTTCCTTGGGGTTGAGTCGTCAACGGGCACCCATTAGCCATGTGATCTCCTCCACATGCATAACATCGCTTCACTGGGGTGACCCTTGGCATTTGTCTATTTTGAACTCCTAGCTTTTTGGCCACCTGCTCAGCTATCTCATCTATCTCAGTGGAGGCTCTAGAGGTATGGCTGGTAGAACTATCAGAGTCCTTATAGAGTTTGGATAGTCCTAACTCCTCACCCAAGTTGTCTTCTATGTCAATGCACATCCGTATACACTCTTCTATGGATCTAGGCTCTTTCAAGTATACATATGACCTTAATTTTGTGCTCAATAGGCCATCTAAAAACAGTGCCACTTGTTTGGCTGATGTGGGTAATTCTGGTACAGGGCATCTTTCCAAGTACTGTCTAAACCTTCTTCCTGCAAGTCGCACTGTTTCTTGGGGTGTCTGCTTGAAGCTGTGGATCAAGGATGATGTGTTATGTCTGATACCACTCTTGGAAAATTCTACAATGAATTCTTCTAGAAGCTGACCTATCTCTCTATAGTTGCGACTGTTTAGAGGTTGAAACCAAGCTAAGGCAGTCCCCTTAAGAGTCAAACCAAATGCCTCGAACTGGGTGAACAAGTCTTCAACCTGTTCAGCTCTTAGCACTTGTTTGAACTCCGCCACATGATCATAAGGATCTCCAAATCCATCAAAGTAGTTCTTCATTGTCTTAACCACTTGAGAGGGTCTAAGGGTTCTTGAGTGCTCTCTTGGTCTAAGCAATGGGAAATCATGATCGTCTCTTTGTTGCCTATGTGCTTGATATCTCTCTCTTTCAGGTCTTTCATTTTCAAATCCTGACCTATTCCTGCCCACTGTGTGTGCAAAACTTACCTCCGGTCTCTCTCTAGTTCTTTCTCTCTGGGCTTCCTGAGCTTGGGATGACCCTACTCCTTGGAGGCCGTAGGAAACATTGGATCTTGGTGGGGGGAAAATCAATTCATTCTTCCAAGTATATGCATGTCTATCATGTTCTGTTACCAAGAAAATTTTCTCTGATGTGTTATCCAGGTAGACAACCTTTCCTGGTATCTCTGGATCCTTGAACTCGTAGATGATGACTATGCCCAATTGGCTAGGTTGTTCTGGCTTGGATCTCCAAAAGGCTTCCTCTGTTTCTCTATTCAAAAATAGTTCTATGCTTTTGTTGTCTTGAGGGATCCAGTCTGGAGTGATCACTCGGGTCAAAACTGACTTGCCTCTAGGAGTCTGGGGTCCTTGTCCTATATTTCCTTGTTCTAGGTCTCCTATCTCATTCTCATGAATGATATTTCCAAACTCATCGGTCCTATCGGGTTGGTTGGTAACCACATACATGGTTCCTTCCTTATCAATGTATGAACCCTCTTCGAACTTGACCACCGGGTGTTCAAGTCCAAAGGATTGATCTGGATTTTTGAGTTGGACCACTGATCGCCTCAGACCATCCTCATAGATGCGAGCACCTAATTGGTTGGTCCGAATATATTCCAACTGTGTCTTATAGGGACCTTCCGGTGTTTGTAGATGGGCAGTCCCTGAGCCACCTGCAGGTTTTCCCATACTAAAAGACATTTCTGAATCACTTGTGTCTGATCTGAGTAAAAGATGACCACTTAGTTGTTGTGCCCGAGACTTGGATGTATGGTTGACACTAGCCTCAGAGGATCTAATGCTTTGTTTATCCTTGCCTAAGTGTCTACCAGATCTTAGGTTCATAAGCTTTAGTCAAGAATCCAAATTTTCCCTTTGGTATGGTTCAAAATTCTTTAGAGCCCCCTTGGTTCCCTAGTCCCACCTGAGGGTCAACTTCAAATTATCCTATCTCAAAATCAACGCATTATTCTTGAAAAAAACAGTTGAGATCGTGTAGGATTTGAAACGAGCTTTCCAACAAGCTATAAAGCTCAAAAAATGGACTTTGGATGAGAAAGTTATGTCAAATCAGGCTCCTGGGGGTCAAAACAGGCAAACAGGACCTTTGGAGAAAATCGCGATTTTGTGAACTTTCTGAAAATCGCGATGCTGTGAAGTCAAAAAAATCGCGATGTTGAGCACAAAATCGTGTTTTTGAAAATCGCGATTTTGAGCAGAAAATCGTGATTTGAAAATCGCAATTTTGAGCAGAAAATCGTGATTTGAAAATCGCGATGTTGATCACAAAATCGTGTTTTTGAAAATCGCGATGTTGATCACAAGATCGTGTTTCTGAAAATCGCGATGTTGAGCAGAAAATCGTGATTTGAAAATCGCGATGTTGATCACAAGATCGTGTTTCTGAAAATCGCGATGTTGATCACAAAATCGTGTTTCGGAAAATCGCGATGTTGAGCAGAAAATCGTGATTTGAAAATCGCGATGTTGATCACAAAATCGTGTTTCAGAGAATCGCGATGTTGATCACAAAATCGTGTTTCAGAGAATCGCGATGTTGATCACAAAATCGTGTTTCTGAAAATCGCGATGTTGAGCAGAAAATCGTGATTTGAAAATCGCGATGTTGATCACAAAATCGTGTTTCAGAGAATCGCGATGTTGATCACAAAATCGTGTTTCTGAAAATCGCGATTTTGACTCAGAGAATCGTGATTCACAAAATCGTGTTTTTGACTGAAAATCGTGTTTTCTCAGAATCGTGTTTTTGCTGAAAATCGTGATTGGTGAGAATCGCGATTTTGAGCAGAGAATCGTGTTTTTTTTTTTTTTTTTTTTTTTTTTTTGAAAAACACAGAATCGCGATTCTTTTCAACCAACTTTTAGGCGGGAAACTGAAAATCGTGATTTTTCAAAAAATTTTGAATTTTCACAGAATCGCGATTTTCATCACAGAATCGCGTTTTTTGGCGGGAAATTCAAATTTCTGAGCGCCGGCTATGGCGAGCTCCGTATGAGCAGAAAATCATGAAAAAAATACAGCGCTTGCTCTCCCTTGCACCTCCTAACTCCTTCACACACAATAATGCATGAAAAATGGAATGAAAATGGTGAAAATGCACTAAAAAACAAGAAATTTCTATGAAGAAGAAGATGGAAGAAGGTGGAGATGATGATGATGATGAAGATGAAGAGGAAAAAACAGAAAATGAACTGAAATGATAGTTTTTTTACCTTCCAACGTCGCAAATCTACGATCTTACCATCACAACGCTCGTCCTCGAAGCTCTCTCCCCGGCAACGGCGCCAAAATTTGGTGTAGCTCAAGCGTAAGCACCACCTCCTTTACTTGTCAATCCGCGGAGACGTGAGGACCGGTATGAAGACCAAGAGCAAGTGAAGGCACAAGTGCGTGAGTGAAAGCACACAAACATGCACACACATACACACACACGCGCACAAAGTAAGATCAAAGAGAGGAACAATGGAAAGCTTAGATTGCAAAAGAGTTCTCTTACAAAAGTTCTATTCTCTAACAAGCTAACCCCCTAAAATGAGCTCTCTAGCTCTTTTTATAGTTTTTTGACTAGTCTTGGCCCTGTCCAGACCTAGTGTCCGGCCTAGTTAAAAATTAGGTTCCAGGGCTTATTTGAGGGCTCAAACGAAGTCTAAAAATTATGAAAATTGGTACGATGGTATTTCTAATACTCCTCAAGCTCGAGGACTCCTCGGCTTGAACAAAATGGAGTTACTAAAAATAGATAATGGTATTTACAATGGTATCTAGTGATGAAAATCACTATTTTTGTAGGGGATTCTTCTGAAAATTTGACATACACTTCTTGGAGCTCCCTACTTGCTCCCTTTCCTCGTGTGTCCACCTTTTGATGTGCTTCCATGCTTTGTCATTGACTTTGAGCTTCAACAAACTCCCTCTTATATTCTTAGAATGTGATATTTTTGGGATGAGTCTACAATAGTGGCTTTTAAAGACATTCAGGGTTCATCATTCGCGGAAAGTTTTCAACGGAAATTTTCAGGACTCTTTCATATGGAATTTCAAGTTATTGGAGGGTTTAGATCCACTAGAACTTATATACTACATCAATCCATATTTTATCTATGGATAATGTTTCAAAATGTTATTTAAACTTCTAACATGCAAATATCATCCACCTTAGTGTAAATTTGTCCTTTGAATTATGTAGAACTGAATTGAAGTAGTGAGCCCCTGGTGTAAATTTTAGTTGTTATCCTCCTTGATCATACCCAGAGGAGGTATGCCTGATCAAGCACCACATAATAATATTATGCATGCTTAATAGTCTTTATTTATTCATACTTTCTCAGCAAACCAAGAAGAAAAACAATTGAAGGTAGATTAAATGATAGGTTTTGTTGTTCGAAGAAGTGAGATTCAAAGCCACAATTCTTCCTTACTTAGAAGGTGTGCTATCCACATCATCATAGGCTTATGAATTGCAGATACTTATCTTTTTATTCTGATCATATATTCTAGCAACATTCATAGTTAGAAAGCCAAGTTCAAAGCTAAAAAATCTAGAAATGAGTTTATCAACTTGTATGGTAGAAGTAGATGGTTTATCTATGAGTGAAGTACATTAGGCTTGTTTGCATGAATGGAGGACCTACTATATCATGGGTTATTCAAAATTGTTATATCTATGATCTATGCAAAAGCTTGATTCTAGATGAGCAAACCTATGTTTAAAAACTAGGAAATCCTAGATAAACCTTTTGTTGTTTCCATTGAGAATCCATGTTGTACGAAGAAATAATTATGTTACATATATGGCTAATCTTGTGGAACATTGGCACCAAATTGGTGACAAATATTCCATTGAGACAAGAAAGTGGTGAGCAAGGCTCTTAAGTTGTCTTAAAAAACTAAATAGGAGCTCTTACACTTTATTAAAATCCAGAGAAGCTCTCTCACTCTTATGCTAGAGAAATCTTTGCTTCTTTGGATTCTAAAACAAGATGAATAATCATGAGAAGAAGTAGGAATAGTAGAGGCCATCACACACCATTTTAAAGTCAATAATGGAGAAGAATGTTTTTTCTTGAAGATATGATAAGGATGTAGGTTTTCATATAACCTAATCATTTTAATATGATGCTTGATTTTAGTTTATTTGCTTCTGTTTTCATATACTTTGTATAGAAACATAGTTGGATCATAGGATACGACATGAACTATAATAGGAGGATTTAGAAAATGATCAATTTCATATATGTATTGGAAACGTTAACAAGGGATAAGAAGAAACTTCTTGCATGTATTGGATATTGTTTCTAATTCATACATAGAACAAGAAGTATGTTTGCAGTTTTTCTCTTTTGAAAATGCTTTGATCTATAGATAAATGTTCAAGGATTACTTGTATACACATGTCAAGACTAGTTTTGGTTAGAAAAGGGTTCTAGGTGCAAAAAAGCATGTGCATATTCACGTTCTTACATAGAAAAATGGAAGGAAGAATAATATCTTTGTACACAACGTAGGTGAAGGAAACGGATGCATAGAAAGCATGCTTAAAAACAAAGAAATGAAGGATTTACTACATGCAATTATATGAATTTGCATGCAAGCACATGGATTTGCATACATAAGTGACATCATTTTTTGCTACATGTAGCCAAGAATATAGGTGATTGTACTTTGCTTATTTTTTTAAATCTTAACCTTAACAATTGGAAGGAAGTGAGTAAAGTTATTCACAAAGTGACACTAGTTGTAACCTACAATTGAATAGACTAGTAAATTCCTTCCTAAACTAATACTTGGGTATCAAGAACTTAATGTAATGTTTAAGTATCAAAGGTTACCTCTCTAGTAAAAATAACAAATAAGATAAAAAACCAATATACATTCATGCCATAGTTATGGTAAAGAATACATGAATACTTCTGAGCTTGGAGAAAATAATGATTGTTGGAAGTGAAAAAGAATTCTAGGCTCAAGAGTGTTTGAACATGTCCCAAGTTTCAATTTCGACATCATAAATAATCAATGAAGGATGATTTGCATGAGTTGGAGGCATGAAAGAATGTTTATAATGGAAAAAAGTTGATTAGAGAAGAAATAGCTCATCTCTTGATGAGATTTTGACATGTATATGTTTTCTATTAGTGTTTCAGATTGATTAAAGAGGTTAGTCTATGACCTATAAAGCCTCTAAGGAGTTAACTGAAGACTTATTGGAAACTATCCCCAAGCTACTTCCATGCTTAAGAACACCATGTGCTAGTTGTTCTTTGTATATATTGCAGAGATTCCACTTTATATACTCTATCTCTATCAATGGCCTTGGTAGAGACATTGTCATTAGAACTTTTTTTGTTCCTTCATTACAAATCCATTTCTAGTTTCCTTTGTCTTAATTGAAAGCTAGTAATCTCAAATTTAAGTGGTATAAGTCTCAAGATCACTTGCTACACAAGTCTAGAAAAATGTCAAACATTGTCTATATTTTTACGTAATACTTTCTAAAGAGATCAAGTAATCTATTTTGATGCAACTAATTGAGGTATCATCGAGTCTCAAAATGGAGTGATTTTACTCTTGTTTGAAAGCTCTTTAGTTCTATTTCTAGTGTGTGAAAATTTTCATTTAGAAACTGTTGGAGCAAGACAATTATCAATGGATGATTACATGAAGCTTAGGAATGAAGAAGTGAAGAAAAGGTTCAAGCCCAATGCATGAAGTCAACTGAAGAACCAGAAACAAATGTTCTGTACATTTATGTATACTAGCTTTGGAAAAATGCTTAAAAATACTTGATGTAGTGATGAGTTTATACTCACATGTATATATAAGACCATGTATGGTCATGTTATAAAAAAGAGAGATGAAGAATAGATGTAAAAGAAGTCAATAGATTTCAAGTTGTTGAAGAGATAGATGAGTAGAGACTTTTCTCATGAATTAGCAACCGATCTTTCCTAGAATTCTCTCTGCCTGATCATGTGGATCACGAAATCCTTTGTAGACACCTAATTCATAATCTATTCAAGCTATGATTAAAATTTTGTGATCTAATTTGCTTCACATTGTGTGTATGACAAGTAGGAACATTCATATGTAGAAGTCTGCAAGTGAAGTTCTCAGAATCGCACATTTTGCTGCTTAAAGATTTCCTTGGATCTCACTGCTCAGTGTAAAGTTTTTTATGTTTGAACATTCAAAATCTAACTTATAAGGTAAGGAACTTTGCTCAAAAGCATTTAGCAAAATGGGTTAGATTTTGAGAGAAATCAACTTAAGAAGTTCACCATGTCAAAGTGGTCATTTCTGGAAGGTAGTTTCTGACACAGGTTTGATCTAAGTGATCAAATTAGAAATGTAATAGTTCTTTTGAAGAACTAATGATCAATGTGATTGCACAAAGGTAGTATGAACATATGAGTATCATTTGAAGGATTGAATCGAAGTCATATGCAGAGATTGAAGTTCATTTCTGAAGCAGATTCTTGAAGATGAAGAAGGCTTCATACAGAGAAGTATTTCTTAACATATATGAAAGATAATTTAAGGTTTGTGTAAAGTGTGGTTTATTTTTGATAAAGAGGAGCTCTTAATTCAAGATAGATCAGAAGCTTGGAGATTAAGAGGTCTCGAGCAGTGGTATCAGAGCAAAAAGATCAAATCAAAGTGAAGAAGAAGCAAGGAGAATCTCGATTGTTGCAGATATCAAAGACCTTGTGAATTGAAGGAGCAAAGAGTAAAGTTTGGAAGAAAACCTGAAGAAGAAGAAAGCACGAGTTCAAAGGATGAAGAAGGATTAAAGTTTCATATTAAAGGTACATTATATTGCCACAAATCTTAGTTATTACAGACATAGAAGTCAACAGATGGGAGAAAGCTTGCAGATTGACAAGCTAGAAAGAGAGAACTTTCCATGATGGTCCATAAGGATGGAAGCACACCTTGTGAGCAAAGATTTGATATCACTTATTAGAGGAGAAGAAGAGAAGCCTGAGTTTAAGGATCCAAGTGTTCCAACAAGACAAGAACGTACAGAATTGAAGAATTGGATGAAGAGAGATGCTCAAGCCAGAAGCATCATTTACATGGCTATAAATGATTATCTTCTACCACACATTAGAGGATTAGAAAGTGCAGTAGATATATTAAATGCATTGGAAGAACATTTCCAAAACACAACGAAATCGAGGAAGGCTTCACTATGGGCTGAATTTACAACATTCAAGAAGAAAGACTCTCAGTCAATTTATGACTATGTTACAAGGATGAAGGACATTGCAGATAGCTTGAGAGTAGTAGATGAAGAAATTGAAGAAGACAAGTTGATAAGGCAAATACTTACAGGTCTAAGAGGAGATGAAAAGTGGAAACCTTTCATGTTGTTTACAGAACTATCATTAGATCATTTTACTCCTGATCTTAATCAATTGTTAGGACATATGCTAACATTTGAGCACGACATTAAAGGAGAGAATGATAGAGGTTCAAGTCAAGCAATGTATTCAAAGGATAAGAAGAAGAATGCTAAAGGAAAGCACAAAAATGATGAAGAAGGATCTTCAAATCAAGTAAAGATAATGAAAGGGAAGATGAACTTCAGAGGTAAAGGAAGAGGAGGTAAGAACAAAGATAATACTAAAGCTTGTTGGATTTGTGGCAGAACATTTCATTTGGTAAATGATTGTTGGTATAACAATGAGAATAGTGGAAGTCATAATGAGAAATTCAGTCCTAGAGGAAGAGGAGGCAGAAATCAAAGAGGAAATTTTAGAGGAAGAGATGGAGGATCCTCATATGCTAGAGGAGGAGGAAGAAGCTTTGAACCTCAATCTTACAACAACACAGATTACAATTATGGTACATATCAGAAGGAACACTTGACCCTTATCTTGAGTGCAACTCATGGAGTAATCAATGAAGATCAAATGGTGTTTTTTATTGACTTGACCAAACACAAGGTTGAGAGCATTGGATCAGTGCAGGTAAGGAGTGGAAGTACACTTCTAAGCAAGGTACTTTATGTTCCAACAATCCCTAAAAGTTTAATAAGTGTAGGGTAAATTATTGAGAAGGGATATGAAGTTAGATTTACAAGTGATGGTGTTTATGTTGAAGATCCAAGTCAACGATATAGAAGCATTGTCACAAGGAAAAAGGAAGGAAGATTATTCACTCTCAAAGTCCAAGGTAATGTGGGACATGCATTGTTTACTTATGGAAGTCAAAAGATGTGTGAATTGGATCTATGGCACAAGAGGTTGGGACATTTTAATGAAAGGGGAATCAAAGAAACGACAAATAATGGTGCAATGCTTGGTCTACCAAATATTGAAGGTAAACATATGAAATACAAATGTGAGGCTTGCCGGTTAGGTAAAGCTCACAAGAAATCATATAATAAGCAAGGATACATGTATTCAAATATGCTTGAATTGGTTCATACAGATGTGTGGGGTCCTTCAAAGGACTATAGCATAAATGGATCAAGGTATTATGTGTTATTTGTTGATGATGCAACCATATGGATTACTCTCTATGTGATCAAGGATAAATCTGAAGTGTTTAAGACATTTAAACACTATCATGCATATGCAAAATATTTGGATGTTTGGCATATGCTTATGTTCCATCTCAATTGAGACATAAGCTAGAACCTTAAGCAGAAAAATAAAGTTCATTGAGTATGATGATAAACAAAGGGGATAGAGGTTGTGGAATCCATCCACAAAACAATTTCTTGTTTCTAGAGATGTTACATTTGATGAGCAAAGCACATGGTTTATAGGATTAGATAATGTATGTACATATCTTGAAGAAATCAAAAGAAAAGGTAAGTCAAAGATGAAGGTATATGAAGAAGATATTGATGATGATGTTTGTAGAAATGAAATGTAGGACAATTATGAAGATAGACCAAGTTTGATCAAGAACAAACTAAAGGAGAAGAAGTGCAGAAATTAGAAGATCATCAATAGATAGAAAACAACCTATCAGGTATAGTTATGATACCTCTTTTTTGACAACCAAAGATTATGCTTACATTGTGAAGGCAGATGAAGATCCATCCACATACGATGAAGCTAAAGGAAAGGAAAATTGGGAAAAAGCAATGAAAGAAGAGTATGATGCTCTACTTGAGAATGAGACATGGGAATTGGTGCCAAGGCCAAAGAATCAGAAGGTGATTGGATGTAATTGGGGGTACAAGACAAAGATGTTTGTAGATGGAAAAGTGTCTAGATACAAGGCTAGACTTGTGGTCAAAGGATATGCCCATACACATGGAGTGGACTATGATAAAACCTTTACTCCAGTAGCCAAGATGTCTACAATCAAGACTATAATTGCAATTGCTACATGTGAAGGTTCGAAACTTTCTCAATTAGATGTAAAGAATGCATTTCTAAATGGATATATTGCAGATGAAGTATACATGGAGCAACCAGAAGGTTTCAAAGATTGAAATGAATCAGATTATGTGTGCAAGCTCAAGAGAGCTTTGTATGGTCTAAAACAAGCTCCAAGAGCATGGAATTACAGATTAGTCAAGTTCTTCAATGAACTTGGATATCAAGCCTCAAGGGCAGATAATAGTTTGCTAGTGAAAGCAAATGAAGATAGATACATTTATGTGTATATTTATGTTGATGACATTATTGTCACAAGTATAGATGCTCAAGGAATCACGAAGCTAAAGAAGCATATGGAAAATGAGTATAAGATAAGTGATTTGGGAAATTTGTCTTATTTCCTAGAGATGGAGATTATATACACTCAACATGGAGTGTATGTTACACAAGAAAGGTATCTAAAAAATCTTCTTATGAAGTTTAATATGGAAAATTGTAAGACCTCAACTACACCATTGGATGTTAATCATAAACTAAGCAGGTATGGAGGAGAAGTGTTCAAGGAGATGAAGACATATGAGAGTATGGTAGATAGCTTAATCTATACTACTTTGACAAGACCAGATCTTTCATATGCATTTGGTGTCTTATCTCAATTTATGCATTGCCCAAAGCAAACTCATTGGGTTGCAACACAAAGAGTGCTAAGATACATCAAAGAAACTCTAAATGAAGGTTTGTATTATGGATTCACTTCTGATACTAGGCTCAAAGTGTTTAGTGATGCAGATTCGGCAGGTAATTCAGATGATAGAAGATCTACTCATGGTTATTTGCGTTATATTGGAGATAAGCTAATTTCTTGGTGCTCAAAGAAGCAACATATAGTTGCATTGGCATCCACAAAGGCTGAATACAAAGGAGTGGTGGGAGCGGCAAAGGAAGTAATTTGGTTGAAGACTTTACTGAAAACTCTAGGAATTGATCAGAGTGTTCCAATCATATTTGGAGACAACATGAGTTCACTATATTTGGCAGCTAATCCTATTTTTCATGCCAGGACTAAACACATAGAGATTGAGTATCATTTTTTGAGAGAAAAGGTACTTGAAAAATTTCACCAAGAAAAGAGCAAGTGGCAGATATGCTGACAAAAAGCTTGGATGGACCAAGGTTACAAAGGTTTAAAGAGATGGCAAGGATAAAGAAGGTGCAAGTAATCAAAATTGATCATTGAGGGAGAGCTGTTGGAGCAAGAAAATCATCAGTGGATGATTACATGAAGCTTAGGAATGAAGAAGTGAAGAAAACATTCAAGCTCAATGCATGAAGTCAATTGAAGAACTAGAAACAAATGTTATGTACATTTATGTATAGTATCTTTGGAAAAACACTTAAAAATGTAGTGACGAGTTTATACTCACATGTATATATAAGCTCATGTATAGTTGTGTTTGAAAAAAGAGAGATGAAGAATAGATGTAAAAGAGGTGAATAGATTTCAAGTTGTTCAAGAGATAGATGAGTGGAGAGTTTTCTCGTGAGTTAGTGACTGGTCTTTCCTAGTGATATGGTGTCTTTATGCACATAATAGTGTTTAACCTACAATATTGGTATCAAATCTATAAGTGGATTATAAAAGAGATCAAAAGAAGATATTGAAGTGAAGTGAAGATCTCATTAAAGTTTGAAGGAAAGAAGTGAAGAACGTGCACATCTATAACAAGGGGAAGCAAACAAGACATTGAATCAAAAGAGAAACTTCTTCAAGTGTATATATATATATATATATATATATATATATATATATATATATATATATATATATATATATATATATATATATGTGTGTGTGTGTGTGTGTATGTTTATATGTATGTATACATATATGTATATATTTAACCACAAATGGAGGCATGCATACGTACATGCATGCACACATACATACATAAACACAGATATGCATACATAGAGCTATATATACATTGTTGTACAACTCATTCCAAAAGAATACTTTTAATGATGAAAGATGGATCTTTGATACTAGTATTACACAAAGTATGAAAAGCTTCTAATCAATCAAGTGTAATTGTCAGTGATTCCGACACTGAGGGATCACTAATGGAGGGAGTTTGTAAAAAACATGATTTATATACAGTAATATAGATATTGACATTTATATTGAATCCAAACGCTTGAAGCCCATAAGCCTTTTCTTATGGTTGAATCCAAATGGTTGAGACTCCTCAGACTTTTGATGTCTTATCTTTTCTTTTCCACATATAGAGTGAGCGAGCAATGTTCGAGTTTATATCCAAAGTGTCCGGCCATAGTTTTGTAAATACAAGATAAAGATAGAAAATAGTGATCGGTACTTTTTATTTTCTTATATTTTCAATTAAAAAGGTTTGTTAACTCTGGTTTTCAAGAACTTGAGTCTCCTCTAGCCATTGCTAATCAGTGGTGTACAACTCGTTCTTATAGTCTTAGAATGTGACGTCTTTGGGATGAATCTACAATAGTGGCTTCTAGAGACTTTCAGGGTTCATCATTCACGGAAAGTTTTCAATGGACATTTTCAAGATTCATTCATATGGAATTTCAAGTTATTGATGATTTTAGTTCCACTAAAATTTATATACTGCAACAATCCATACTTTGTATATGGATAATTTATCAAAATCTTATTCAAACTTCTAACATGCAAATATCATCCACCTTAGTGTAAATTTTTCCTTTGAATTATGAAGAACTCAAATCGAAGTAGTGAGCCCCTGGTGTAAATATTAGTAGTTTTTTTGTAAGATATATAACAACAATATTTAGGACATTACATGTACCCTAAATTCCAGTAATAGGAAGTTCCGAGACCGTCATGCATGTGCCCTTAACTAGGGTGACCATAGTTCACCAGATTCATTGTATATGTGCCTCTAATGCTCTGTTCCCTGAACCAAAAAGAGCAATCCAATCATGTGAAAAAACATGCATGTGCCCTCCCTTCTTGTCTATTTTAAACAATGCTTGTGCAATGAAAAGTTTTGGGCCGAGTGTTTTGAACATGCTCAATCACGAGCAATCTGCTATAGGAAGAGACAAAAGATAATCTGAATAGATTATACATACAATTGAAATAGATAGAGAAACCAAAATGACTATGTATGCCAAATCATTTTGACGCCAAACTACGTGAAGGAGAAGGTCGAGACTACTACTTACATATCTTCCTCTCGGTTTAGAGAAAGACTAACAGGATAACCCACCACTGCATCCATAACCAAACATAAGTTGTGAGGTTGATAATGCGATAACAAAGCCAAACCCATCATTGCATCGGTAACTACTCAAGGAGATGGATAGGAAACCTTCGAGAGGCTTTTAAAAGTAGTGCCGAACTTCTCTATTTTATCCACGCGTTCGTCTGGCTCAAAATCGAAAGCTTGCACTAGGCACGCCAGCAGTCGGCCCGACCCAAAAGGAAGGAGTTCGAAATGGCGACCACGTATGTCAAAGTCAGAGCCCAGAAATCTCTCCGGAGAGAAGTCCAAGGGGTTTTCCCATACATTCTCATCCCTCCCAATCGCCCAAACATTGATGAACGTTAGAGCATTAGCTGGTATGTCAAAATCTTCTATTCTGCACTCCTGCTTGGCATGCGTGGCACAAGAAATGGAATGACCGGATGCAATCTCATCGTCTCCTTTATCACAGCTTGAAAATATGGCATGTTCTGAACGTCGTCTTGTTCTACAAGCCGGGAGTTCCCTACCACTTCATCAATCTCATCCTGTACTCGCTTCATCTTAGAAGGATGTGAGATGAGCTCCGCCAGCGCCCATTCAACTGTGATAGAAGATGTATCGGTTCCACCAGCAAATATGTGCTGTAGGGGGAATTGACAGAATATGTGTATATTGTAATCCTTCTACTTTCTTTAACGCAGAACAAGCAGCCAATTACTATAGAAGTTACAGATGATATGTCACAGAAAAATACAGCAAGCAAATGTAAAAGAAGAGTCGCAGTTAAAACAATCTTCCATGTTATTGAGGGACTTTGTGTGAGTTCCATGTTATTTAAATACATGTCTGTGACTTGAATTTTTGTAATGTCTGTGTATGTGTGCGTGTATGTGTGTGTGTGATAGAGAGAGAGAAATTGAGAGAGAGATATATATATTTTCCTATATGTGTATGGTCCTTAAGTATTGTACGTTGCAAATAGATATCTCTAGTGATTGATTTCAATGATAACAGACTGTGATTGACCCTACATAGTTATCGGAGGTCCAAGCCGAAGAAAAATCTCATTATTTATTTCTCCGGGTCCAAAATTATGTTTCATCATTAACGCGTATTTAAGGGCTGTTCAGGATATCAAACAACTTCTTAAACATAAAATCTCTATCCAATCTCTCAAATCTCCTTGGCAATCCCTAAACCAGGACTGATTGTTCAAACAAAAAAATTACGAGCTCACAAATAATCAAGGAGAGCTTGTGAGTTGCTACCTCAATAGCTATATAGAGTCAATCATAGTCTGTCAAAGAGTAACAAGAACGAGATTTTAGGAGAGCTAACTTATATATATATATATATATATATATATATATATATATATATATATATATATATATATATATATATATATATATATATATATATATATACATATATATATATATATATATATATATATATATATATATATGTGTGTGTGTGTAAGTATACGTTATCGTAGGATACAGTCATTCTCACCTTCACTATTGTGCTTACAACACTCTTTATTTCGCTTATTCTCTCTTCTAGAACTGCTTTTGGCTGTATGTCGAATCACGTTTCCTATTGCTCGACTCAGGTCACCAAAACTGTTTATGCTACCGATTAAGTCAAAACGCGACTCAAGTCTCTCTATATTGAGGAACGTTATTCTACCCAAGCTATTATTGGTTCTTTGTTTTTTTTTTCTTTAATGGAGGTTCGGCCGAGGTTTACTCCCCCAAGCTTTAACTTTGAAATTGTAACTGTACAAGCGCATAGTACCCATGGGACCCCCCTTATCCCACAAGAACAGAGGTTTACAAAGCTAGGTTAAGCTACGGTCACAACTATGGTGAGGCAGAACAAACGATGCCACAACTACATGATAGATTCCATGATTAACATGTTGTTCCTTACATATAGCTGGTGGGGGTTGAACCCTTGCCCCCACCTCAAGAGGTGAGCGGCCTAGCCACCTAGATAACGACCTGAGACATTATTGGTTCTTTGTTCTTTTTTTTAAGGAAGTTCGGCTTTGGCCTATTCTCCTAGACTTTAATTAAAATAAACGAAAAAAAATACAAGTGAAGTGGACTAGTGCCCATGGGACCCCCCAAATCCCACAATGCAAGGGAACAGTTTGATAAGCTAGAGGGCATTACAAATGAGGTGGACAAATCTCTCATCACCCTCATGTGGAACCCATTTGGGTTTCAACTTGTTATTTTCGAGGAGATAAATACAATGATGTCTAAATGGTGGAGATCTCTTATCTCGGGAGATTCGTTTACCTAGAAGAAACAAGGATTTCTCAATCGACCATTCCTTTGGAGTTTGGCCAAAATTGACAACACATCGCTCCCTCCAAATCTTCCAAAGAGTGTCACCCCTCATGGCATTCCACAACCTTGATGAGCAGCCAACTGCCTCACCCAACAGCGCCTATTTGCCAATTGATTTGGTTCGTGAGTCTCAATACCCGGGTCACGTGATGCCAGATAACACGACTTGGGGCAATCAAAGAAAAGGTGAACCAAATCTTCGATGCATCCATGGCAACGCTTGCACCATGGAGGCACACCACAAATTTTGTTAGCCCTTGCATTGGACCAGATACCCTCATGCAAGATGTGCCACATGAGAATGGTCTTTTTGATCTCAATTAGGGGGTGCCAAATAGACATGAACTTTAGTTCCCATTGAAGTTTGGTCCAAGAAAGGCAGGACCTCTTGTTAAGGGTGTGATGAACATCTAAGTTCTCTTTGAAGTTGGAGATTCTAGATAGTTCTTTACCATTGCTCCATTTGAGGCCCTCTAGGCAAGGAAGATCCTGTCTTTAGAGAAGGTGGGCTATTGAGCGGTCCCAAGCTAAACACCTGCCTTGAAGAAGAGTCCATTCCTCGAGGGTAAATCTATGTCTCGAGTCTAAGTCTTCAAACATGATCCACTAGCCGGTCTCTTGTTTCTAGAGATGTTTCCATTGTTTAAAACCCTTGTTCCGTAGCCGCTTAGCAGTTTGGAGGTTCCAAGACTCCAACCCCTAATCCTGATGATCAGGAACCAGATAAAGCCATTTTGTCTTATCCCTGTCACCCACTTCCACTCATCACTGATTCTGATGAATTTTTTGGCCTTGTTCCAACTCCTCCATAAGGAACACACGAGGCTAGAGCCTTTTGGGGACACCGGGTGGGGGAGAACAAAAGCGTGAGGAGCCCTAAGTCTTTCCAACGAGGATGACCAACTAAGGGAAGGTCTTTCAAATGTTTGAAGATCAATTTAGCCCAAGAGGACTCACTATTGCTCCAAGCCTTGATAAACCACTTTGCTGCCAACTTGTGAGCCAACCCAACAAAATCGAAAATGCCCAAGCTCCGCGAGTCTTTTCAGCTAATGCAAGTTTCCCATTTGATTTTAGGGATCCCCCTCCTGTTGGGGTCCCATTCCGTAGGAAGTTTCTGCAGATTCTTTCAACTTTGGCCAACTCTTTCTCCTTAGGTCTCCAACACGAGACAAAGTAAATAGGCGTAGAAAGCATAAATGTGTTAATAACCATTGCACGCCCTGCCAAGTTAACTTGCATGCCTTTCCAATGATTAAGTTAACTTTGCTATCAAGTTTATAGCACCCATTTCCACTGTTTGTCCATTGAAATGTGGAAGCCCATCGGAATACCAAGGAGACAGAACACTTGACCTCTAGGGATAACTTGACACCCTTGATGTAACAACAATTGGGGTGGAGGACTGTTGAGCCCATAAAAGTCAAGTTGTCAAAGTCAACTGGTCAAAGTCAACAAAGGTCAAGGTCAAAGTCAACAGGTGCAAAGTCAAAGTGTGTAAGTGCAGGTGTCAAAGTGCACAGGTAGTGCACAATGAATTGTCCACAAAGGGTAAATTGGAGAAAATGGGTTGCAGGTTGCAGAGGTATTTTCTCTAATTTCCCTAAGGTTCAAAGGGTGCTTTAAAGTGTTTTGGAAGGTTCAGGTGAACCCCCTCTTATGTGCAAAAGTGAAGACTTAAAAGGAAACATGAAGGTATGTGAAGCGGCAAAGTGTACGCACAGGTGAATGATGGAGAGTGTTAATCTCCAAAAGAACAAATTGACCTTGAAATTAGATCACCTCTATATCAAGATCAACTTTAGACTCCACCTAATTTAGAGAATCTTCACCAAATTATCAGGAAATTAATTATTCTGAAAAATTCAGTTTCTTCAGAAAAGTCTGCTGCAGATTAGTCACTCATTGACTAATCAATCCTGTAAAGTTTTTGATAAAACTTTGCACAACACTTCGCCTTAAGGTTGCGCAACTTTGCCAAGTTAAATATCTCAAAAAGATTAAGTACACACTGAGAAATGTGTGAAACACTTTACCTATGTCTGAAAGTGCTTCTCTGCAATGGCGACTTTGACACATGCAACTTCTTAGCACTGGTTCTCCCAACTCTGAACCCGTTTGATCAAGATCTTCTAGCCATAGATAGCTTACCTTCCAACTTAGATTTTGAGCCCTCACTTGTGTAAAACTTTACACTGTGGACTGAGCACTGACCATTTCTTTGAAGATGAAATGTGCGCCAGATTTTTTGACTCTCAGAACATCTTCACATATGAATGTTCCTAAACAAAATTCTCACAGCCTGATTACAATTAACCTCTCAAATTCTAGCCATAGATAGATTAACTATGGACTTAGATACGTGCAAAAGGATTCCTCAAAAGATTAAGCACAGAAGGAGGAGACAGTAAAACATCGGGCGCAAGTTTCTCGATTTCTTCAGAAAAATTTACATACAAGTGAGGATGGATAATTCACTCACTTCCAATGTGTCTAATGACACTAATTTGTCTCTCCCTATTCTCAAATCTTCTTCTGCTCTATTTGCCCGACATTTTCCAACATATTTATAGATGAATATATACAAGTGTATGACTTAAACAAAGGTATAAGTCAGCTAATGTACATATGTGTACATATCTTTGGGTTTTCTGAAAATGTCCTTCCTTCAACCATCTGACTTTGTTTTCTTCTTGACTCCTTGACTTCATTTCTCCATAATCCTTCAATTGATGATTGTCATGCACCAACAGCTCCCCCTCAATCATTAATTGAGGTTCTTCTCTATCTTCTTTACTCCAGCCATATCCTTGAATCTTTGTAGTTTTGGTCCATCTAGACTTTTTGTCATCATATCTCTTTTGCAGCTTCCACCATACCTTTATATTCTGCTTCTGTAGATGACAAAGCAACTGTATGTTGCTTCTTGGAACACCATGAAATCAATTTGTCTCCTACATAGCACAAGTATCCATGTGTTGATCTTCTATCATCCACATTACCTGCCCAATCTGCATCACTATATATCTTGATTCTTGTATCTGAAGTAAACCCATAGTACAACCCTTCTTTGAGTGTACCCTTGATGTACCTAAGTACTCTTTGTCCTGCAATCCAATGTTCCTTTCTAGGACAATGCATGAATTGTGAAAGCACACCAACTGCATATGACAAGTCAGGCCTTGTCAATGTAGCATAAATCAAGCTACCAACCAAACTTTGATAGATTTTCATATCTCTGAACTCTTCTCCTCCAAACCTAGACAATTTATGGTTCACTTCCAAAGGTGTAGGTGCAACCCTGCAATCTTCCATTTTAAATTTGGTTAGCAAATTTTTAAGATACCTTTCTTGGGTCACATATACTCCATGTTGAGTATAAGAGATCTCCATTCCCAAGAAGAATGATAGGTTCCCCAAATCACTGATTTTGAACTCTTTCTCCATCTGCTTCTTGATCATTTGTATCCCCTTATCATCTGTTCCTGTAAGTATTATGTCATCAACATAAATACACACATAAATGAATCCATTTTCACTTGCTTTGACTAGCAAGCTATTATCTGCCTTTGATGCTTGAAATCCAAGATCATTCAAGAATTTTACAAGCCTATAATTCCAAGCCCTTGGGGCTTGCTTCAACCCATACAAAGCTCTCTTGAGCTTACACACATAATTTGGACTCACTTGATCTTTGAACCCATCTGGTTGCTCCATGTAGACTTCATCTGAAATGTAACCATTCAAGAAAGCATTTTTAACATCTAATTGAGACAACTTCCAACCTTTACAAGCAGCAATTGCAATGAGTGTCCTGATGGTTGTCATCTTTGCCACAGGACTATAAGTCTCATCATAGTCCACTCCATATGTCTGTGCATACCCTTTCACAACAAGTCTAGCTTTGTACCTAGACACACTTCCATCTGCAAATCTCTTTGTTTTGTAAACCCACTTACATCCAATAATCTTCTGACTATTAGGTTTAGGAACCAAATCCCATGTTTGATTCTCTATCAATGCATCATACTCCTCTTGCATAGCATCTTCCCAATTCTTCTTCCCTTTGGCTTCTTCATATGTAGAAGGGTCTTCATCTGCTTTTACCAAATAAGCATAATCTTTAGTAGTCAAGAATGAAGTGTCATAGCTATACCTTGTAGGTTGCCATTTGTGCCTAGATGATCTCCTAACTTCTGCACTTCTTGAGGTCTCTGGTTCATCACATTCTGGATCAAACCTTGGCCTCTCTTCAACTTCAATCTGCACTTCATTACTCTCACTTTCATCAAGTAATTGAATCTTTGCTTTACCTTTTCTTTGATCCACTACTTCTTCATCATCTGCATGTACATTATATTTACTTGCATACCAAGTACCTTGCTCATCAAATGTAACATCCTTGGATACAATAAATTGCTTTGTGGATGGACTCCACAACCTGTATCCCATTTGCTTATCATCATAACCAATGAATACATACTTCTCTGCCTTAGGCTCCAACTTATGCCTCAATTGAGATGACACATATGCATATGCCAAGCATCCAAATATTCTGCAATGATCCAAGGTAGGTTTCTTACCCCACCAAGCTTCATATGGTGTCATACCCTGCAAAGCTTTACAAGGCAATCTATTAACCAAATATGTAGCTGTATTAACAGCCTCAGCCCACAAATAATTTGGGCAATTCTTCTCTTTCATCATGGACCTTGCAAACTCAACAAGAGTCCTATTTCTTCTTTCTGCTACCCCATTTTGTTGAGGAGAGTACCTGCAAGTAACTTCTCTCTTTATACCTGCATTCCACAAATAATCATTGAACTCATTTGAAAAATACTCTCCCCCTCCATCTGACCTTAGTCTCTTCAATTTTTGACCTGTAATCCTTTCTGCATATGCATGATAGTGTTTAAATGTATTAAACACTTCTGACTTTTCCTTAATCACATAAATTGTGATCCACCTGGTAGCATCATCAACATATATGACATAATATCTTGAACCATTTATACTAAAGTCCTTTGAAGGACCCCACACATCTGTATGCACCAATTCAAGTCTTTCTGAATACATAAATCCATGCTTGGAATAGGATTGCTTATGAGCCTTACCTAATTGACATGCCTCACATCTGTATGTCATGTGTTGACCTGCAATGTTAGGCATTCCAAGCACTGAATCATTGTTAATCATTTCTTTGATACCTCTTTCATTAAAGTGTCCAAGTCTTTTGTGCCAAAGATCCAATTCTGACACCTTCTGCTCTCCATATGTGAACATAGCATGTCCAACATTTCCTTGTACCTTCAATGTGAAAAGCCTTCCTTCTTTCTTTCCTGCAATAACTTGTTTATACCCTTGACTAGGGTCTTCAACATTAACTCCATCATTGGTAAACCTTACCTCATAACCTTTTTCCACAATTTGACCTACACTCATCAAATTCTTTGGAATTGTGGGAACATAAAGTACCTTACTCAGAAGAGTGCTCCCATCCTTAGCCTTGACTGAACCAATTGACTTTACCTTATGCTTTGTATTATCACCTGTCTGAACTGTATGATTAATTGCATTATGATCTAGGTCAGTCATCAAAGCAATATTTCCACTTAAATGATTACTACATCCTGAATCAATATAGAACACTCTCATGTCCTCATGTGAGGTTTCACATGTATTCATAATAAGAGTCGAATCCTCCTTTTGATCTGATGCATAGTTGTAGTAAGTATTATTATAGGATTGATTTTGGAAGTTTCTTCCACCACCTCTTCCAAAAGAATTCCTACCACCTTTACCTCTGAAATTTCCTCTCTGAAATCTACCACCTCTTGCTCTTTGATTAAAGTTCTGATAACCATTGTTTTGATTATTGTGCCAACAATCATGAGATAGATGATTGGTCTTACCACATATCCAACAAGCTCTTGCATTATCTTTGTTGTTTCTGCCTCTTCCTCTACTTCTGCCATTTCCTCTTCCTCTTATGAAGTTTGCTTGGTTTGATGTACCTTCTTCTTCACTTGATTGTTGCTTCCCTTTGTTAGCTTTCTTCTTGTCTTTAGAGTACATTGCATGACCTGCACTCTTATCAACATCTCCTTTGACATCATTCTCAAAAGTTAGCATATGACCTAACAATTGATTCAAATCAGGAGTAAAGTGATCTAATGAAAGTTCTGTAGATAAAATGAAAGGCTTCCACTTCTCATCTCCTCTTAGCCCTGTAAGTATTTGTCTTACCAATTTGTCTTCTTCAATATCTTCATCAACTGCACCTAAAGAATCTGCAATGTCCTTCATCTTTGTCACATAATCAGAGATTGATTGTGAGGCCTTCTTCTTGAAGGTAGTAAATTCTGCCCATAGTGAAGCCTTCCTTGATTTGGTTGTATTTTGGAAATGCTCTTCCAAAGCATTCCAAATGTCACAAGCACTCTCAAGTCCTCTAATGTGAGGAAGCAAATAGTCATTGACTGCCATGTAGATGATGCTTCTTGCTTGAGCATCCTTCTTCATCCAATTCTTCAAATCTACAAGCTCCTCCCTAGTTGGAACACTAGGATCTCTGAATTCTGGCTTTTCTTCATCTCCTGTGATGTATCCTATCAGATCTTTGCTCATAAGGTGAGCTTCCATCCTCATAGACCATGCAGGATAGTTCTCTCTATCCAACTTTTCAATTTGGAGACTATCTCCCATCTTTACTTCACCTGTAGCTTCAAATCTTTAACCTTTACAGATAATAAATGTACCTTTACTTCGAATGTTGCTCCTTCTGATCCTTTTGATGCTCTTTGTATGTCTTCCTTTGATCTTTCTTCAACCTTTACCCTTCTGCACCTTCAAAATGTAAAGATTTGTACTTCTGCAATAATCGGAGTCTTCTTCACTCAATTTTGACACAACCTGCTCTGATACCACTCATGGAGAGTGTTAATCTCCAAAAGAACAAATTGACCTTGAAATTAGATCACCTCTATATCAAGATCAACTTTAGACTCCACCTAATTTAGAGAATCCTCACCAAATTATCAGGAAATTAATTATTCTGAAAAATTCAGTTTCTTCAGAAAAGTCTGCTTCAGATTAGTCACTCATTGACTAATCAATCCTGTAAAGTTTTTGATAAAACTTTGCACAACACTTCGCCTTAAGGTTGCGCAACTTTGCCAAGTTAAATCTCTCAAAAAGATTAAGTACACACTGAGAAATGTGTGAAACACTTTACCTATGTCTGAAAGTGCTTCTCTGCAATGGCGACTTTGACACCTGCAACTTCTTAGCACTGGTTCTCCCAACTCTGAACCCGTTTGATCAAGATCTTCTAGCCATAGATAGCTTACCTTCCAACTTAGATTTTGAGCCCTCACTTCTGTAAAACTTTACACTGTGGACTGAGCACTGACCATTTCTTTGAAGATGAAATGTGTGCCAGATTTTTTGACTCTCAGAACATCTTCACATATGAATGTTCCTAAACAAAATTCTCACAGCCTGATTACAATTAACCTCTCAAATTCTAGCCATAGATAGATTAACTATGGACTTAGATACGTGCAAAAGGATTCCTCAAAAGATTAAGCACAGAAGGAGCAGACAGTAAAACATCGGGCGCAAGTTTCTGGATTTCTTCAGAAAAATTTACATACAAGTGAGGATGGATAATTCACTCACTTCCAATGTGTCTAATGACACTAATTTCTCTCTCCCTATTCTCAAATCTTCTTCTGCTCTATTTGCCCGACATTTTCCAACATATTTATAGATGAATATATACAAGTGTATGACTTAAACAAAGGTATAAGTCAGCTAATGTACATATGTGTACATATCTTTGGGTTTTCTGAAAATGTCCTTCCTTCAACCATCTGACTTTGTTTTCTTCTTGACTCCTTGACTTCATTTCTCCATAATCCTTCAATTGATGATTGTCATGCACCAACAGTGAAAGTATGGCCCCCCATTAAAATTTTTTACTAAAGTCACTACAGGACAAAACAGTGAGTCGTTGGCTGCCACTTGGGAGGACAATCTTGGGACATCAAAGTGAGCACCAAGATACCATGGTAGTTAGGAGCGTACGTGATTGACACACTCACATGAAGGCAAGGGCCATTCTTGGACCAATCTTAGAGTAAGCAAGAGAGCATAGTCTAAGGAAGCAAGAGGAAGAAGTGCAAGAGTCACCAGTGCGACGACGCAGAGAAGTGGAAGTGAAGGAGTGCATAGGGAGTGCCTAAGGGATTGTGCAGAGTGTGCTAAGCTAGTCCCCCAAGTATCTCACGGTTCCATTGCAGTGGGCGCGTGCCGACAGAAGGTATTCACTCCTCCCCCTTTGTGGAAGCTTGGTGCAAGGTGTGCAAAAGGATAGGCTTGAAGCAGGTGGAGGTCTGGTGCAGAGGAGGCCGGCGGCAAGAAGACTTTGGGATATTTGGTATTTTGTAATTGGGCACCCTGTGGGATTGTGCACAGAGGTATTGGCTTGTCTTGTACTTCAAACCTTGTAATTGTCTTACTGTAATCGGCAGAAGCTTCCAGGTGTATTTTCTCTTCTTGTTTCTTCCCCTTTTCTCCTATAAACCCTCAAACTCCTTCTTGTCTAAGA
The DNA here is from genome assembly GCA_020310875.1 of Ceratopteris richardii. Classification (NCBI taxonomy): domain Eukaryota; kingdom Viridiplantae; phylum Streptophyta; class Polypodiopsida; order Polypodiales; family Pteridaceae; genus Ceratopteris; species Ceratopteris richardii. The sequence continues at coordinate 82,626,523 of CM035406.1, forward strand.
ATCCACCAACAAGGACCATAGATTGCTCTGAAAGCAGTTTTAGCATGGTTGATTTTTAAACCTGATGCCACACAAAAGGTGTCGAGGCAACTCCAGAATACCGCAATGTTGTTCATATCATTATTTACAAATGCATTCATGTCATCGACAAAGAGTCTCGCAATCAGTTGGTCATGAGCAAGAGGTAGGGAAAGACCCTTGAGATTACCAACGTCCAAGTGGTGCTTTAATAGGCGACTGAGGCCATCCGAGGTGATAGCAAAGCGTAGTGGAGCTAGCGGGATTTTTTGCCTGATAGATCGTTTTAAATGTATGGGCTCAAAGAGCTTACCGTTGATATTTATTCTCGTAGAAGCCTTTCCGAGAAGAGTGGACACCATCTTCCTGAACTTTTGACTGCCTCTAAGGTCTTTTAGTGATTGAAGAATAAAGTCACATTCCAATCTATCATATGCTTTGTCGAAGTCGATATTAATGCAAATCAGATCTTGTGCAAACTCCTCAGCAAACGCAATGCCTTCCCAAATATCGATAATTGCTTCAAGTATAGATCTACCTTTGATAAAACCTTTCTCGTCCTCACAAAGCCATGAATTCAAATGACAAGAGATTCTATTGGCGATAACTTTGGCAATTATCTTGTATCCAGTTTGGAGCATGGTAATCGGCCGCCAGTTTTCAATTTTGTTCTTATCTCCCCTTTTGTGAATTAACTTGATGACTCCATTATTAAGACATTTAGGGAGGGCACCGAAGGAGAGAGCCTCTTTGTAGCTCAGTGATGAGTAGCACCTCCTTTAATGTCAATCCGGGAAGATGTGAGGATGGTATGAAGACCCCGAGCAAGTGAAGGCACAAGTGAGTGAGTGAGAAGCACACTAACATGCACACACATACACACACACGCGCACACACGGTAAGACAAAGAGTGAGAAGAAATGGAGTTCTTAGATTCCTTTCAAAAAGCTCATACAAGTTTAGATCAATTACAAGCTAACCCCAAAAATGAGCTCTCTAGCTCTATTTATAGTTTTTGACTAGGTTTTGGCCTTGTCTAGACCTAGTGTCCGGCCTAGTTAAAAATTAGGTTCTCTACCCTATTTGGAGGTCCAAACAAAGTCTAAAAAATGTGAAAACTGACAGGTAGATACTTCTAAAGCTCCTCAAGCTCAAGGACTCCTTAGCATGCACAAAATGGAGCTACAAAAATGTGAAATGTGTTGATATATTTAGGTAGTGATGTGTGTGAACACTCTAGGACCGCCGGGGCACTTTTTTCCCTCTTTAGGAGGTTTTTTTCCCCCGGCTTGTATATACGCCTATTGCCCTAATGGGCTACTTATCTTTGTACATTCTCTAGTAATACATTCAGTCTTGTGTGTTGTGCTCCAAGCTTCTTCTTCTTCCTTGTGCTGTTCGCGTGCTTCCGCAGACGTCTAACTCCAACAATTGGTATCAGAGCAGGTCGTTGCTTCTTCTAGGGCGCCGTCGACACTCCTCCGTTTGCAGTCTCAGATTCGCAGAAAATTTGGTGAGCATACTCAGGGTGTTTCCGAGATCGTTTTGGCCTCCGAACGCACTATCGCAGTGCTTGTGCAGGCTATTTCGTCCTTTTGTGCCAAAGGTATATACTAGTTTCTGTTCGCCAGTTTAAGCGTCTCGAAGTCTGCTACAGGTCTAGCAGAACTCGTCTGGGCAGTTCTGTTCAACTTTTTGAGATACAGTCAATTTTCTGCATCAAGGTATTTTAGTCACCGGCCATGGCTGAAAGCAGTGATGTATTCCGTATGTTGGCTGTTGAGGATAAGTTGGATGGTACCAACTACCCATTATGGGCTTATATGATGCGACATGTACTGGTTGCAAAAGGAGTGTGGAACATTGTGTAGGGTGTTGAAAGATGTCCTGTTACACCTGTAACGACAGGTACTGCAAATACAGGTGTTGGAGCTGATGAAGATGGTGTCGAAGATGATATTCCGCAGATTCCTGTTCGTGCTGCTGTTTCTGTTGCACCTACTGCAGAGCAGATTCGTTGGGATGGCAGAGATGCCCACGCACATGCATTGATAGCTTTTTCTGTCAAACGTGCCATTATTCCTCACATTCGCTCTTGTAGAACAGCAAAGGATGCTTGGGATACACTTACCACTTTGTACCAGGCTAGGAATGAGGCTCGTGTTGCTTACCTCCGAAAACAGTTGGAGATTGAGCACATGAATGAAGGTGATTCGATGGATAGTTTTCTTACAAAGATCAAAGACCTGAAGGAACAATTGATTTCTGCTGATGAGGTTATACCAGATAGCTCACTTGTGCAGACCGTTTTGAATGGCCTTCCTGATTCATATCAGAGTTTTGCCTCTACTCTTCGATTGATGATGAAAGGCAATCCGAATGCCTTGTCATTTGAGGAATTAGTCTCTGTTCTGTTGCAGGAAGATCAGTCCAGGCAGAACAGGTCCATTATGCGTGTTGCAGATCAAGCTTTCCTGGCTAGTCAGAAGGGCAAAGGAAAATGGAGCTCTTCTACTACTGCAAATGCTGCACAATCGAAGAACCAGGATAAAGATGAGAAGAAATCAGAAAAGCAGAAATTGTTCTGCAAGTACTGTAAAGGAAATGATCATATTATAAAGAACTGTCCAAAACTGGCTGCTAAAGAGGCAAAGAAGAAAGAGGCTGGAATGGTTGTTGCAGAGGCCTCTACACCAAAAACAGAGTCTGCAAATCTTGTGCAGGAAGAAGAATGGGTGTTTACTACTGTCTGCAGTTTTGACCCATCTTCTCATGATCAGTGCATGTCTGCAGTAGACTCAGATGTTTGGTACTTGGACAGTGGGGCGACCAAACATATTGCCTCGTAGCGCAGTTTCTTCTCTTCACTCGAGCCTGCCCCTACAGGGAATACTGTCACATGCACCAATAACTCCTCTTATCCTGTTATGGGAGTTGGTAAGATCATTCTGACTACTGCTGATGGTAGTTCTTTCACTTTGTTAGATGCTTTATTTGTGCCAGGGATAAAAAAGAACTTGTTATCAGTTTCTGCATTAGCCAAGATTGGCTTGGTTGTGAAATTCGTTGATGACAGGTGTACAGTCCATGATCTCTCAAATGGCGATGTGATTATTGCTTCTGGCATTTTATGTCGTGGGCTGTATAAGCTCATAGACTATGAAAAATCTTTGAATGATTCGGCATGTGCAGTTCATGATTCTCAGGCTATGTCAGATGCAAAGCTTTGGCATGCACGCTTTGGTCATCTGAATTTTGCTAGTTTGTTACGCCTGCAGAAATCTAAAATGGTGTCCTCTTTGCCCAAACTTGAGGCACCTAGAAAACATGTTTGTGAAGGCTGTATTTTGGGCAAAATGCAGCGTTCTTCCTTTCCAAAAGATAGTTCAGTTCGGGCTATGCAGAAATTGCAGCTTGTACATAGTGATGTCTGTGGTCCTATGCAGACACCCTCTTTTGGAAATTACCTTTACTTCGTGACATTCATTGATGATTTTTCCAGGCATGCATGGGTATATCCACTCAAAGCAAAGTCCGAAGTGTTCATGTGCTTCAAACAGTTTTTGGTTTTGGCTGAAAATCTCTCAGTATGTAAAATGGGCACCCTCCGTTCTGATCGAGGGGGGGAATATATGTCTTCAGATTTTAATGCATTTCTGGCTGAACGTGGGATAAAACACCAGTGTACAGTGCCGTATACACCTCAACAGAATGGAGTTGCTGAACGAAAGAACAGGTCACTCATGGAGATGGCGAGGTGCATGGTCAAAAGTCAGGCTTTACCACATAGTTTCTGGCTTGAGGCTGTCATGTGTGCAGCATATGTACTAAACAGGTGTCCCACGAAAGCGTTGCAGTCTATCACTCCATATGAGGCTTGGCATGACCGCAAGCCATCCGTTGCTCATCTACGTGTTTTTGGTTGTTTGGCATATGCATTAGTGCCTGAACAACATCGCAGAAAATTGGATGATAAGGCAGTAAAATGTATTTTTGTTGGGTACAGTTCTGAAAGTAAAGGCTATCGTCCGTATCATCCACAGACTAAACGCATTCTGGTTAGCCGTGATGTTGTCTTTGTGGAAGATGCTATTCAACCATTGCTTTCATGTACTAAGGAGACATCTGTTAGCTCCAAAGACATGTATGATACTTTGATGCCTCTTTTTACAGGTGGACAGGCTAGCGCTGGTCCTAATGAGGCAACTTCTCAGCCTTTGCAGGTTTCATATGATGATGCAGATCATTCCATTTCTGATGCAGATTTACATGATGCGCTTGTTGATGAGAGAGCTGATATTGAACAGGCAAAAACTATGCCAAAATGGCTGGTGCAGACTTTGCGTGACAGCAAATTAGATGCACCTTTGTCATATCGTACTCGTTCAGGCTCTCATAGTACCTCCTTTGCATCAGATTGCTATGCTATGGCTGCATCTAGTCTCTGTGATGAGAATAAGCCTGTTTCTTTTGATGAAGCACAAAATTCAGAAAATTGGATGGCTGCTATGCAATCTGAATATGATGCTATAATGAAGAATGGTACATGGTCTTTATGTGACTTGCCTCCTGGCAAGAAGGCCATTGGCACTAAGTGGGTATACAAGCTGAAGCGTAAACCTGATGGTACAGTTGACAGGTATAAGGCTAGGCTTGTTGCAAAGGGTTATGCGCAGGAAAGAGGCATTGATTTTGATGAGACCTTTGCACCTACATGCCGTATGACTACTGTTCGGAGCATTTGTGCACTTGCAGCCCATCATGGTTGGAATGTACATCAGTTGGACATTAAAACAGCATTTCTGAATGGTGACTTGCATGAAGAAGTGTATGTTTTTCAGCCCCGTGGCTTTGTGCAGAAAGGGCATGAAAACCAGGTGTGCAGGTTAAAGAAGGCGTTATATGGTTTAAAGCAAGCACCACGTGCTTGGTATGAGAAAATACATGCCTATCTGATTGCACATGGTTTTGAGAACAGTCCAACTGAAAGCACCTTATATGTTAAGCGTGCTAATGATGTGCTTTTGATCATTGTTGTCTATGTAGACGACATGCTACTCACTAGTCCTCTTGAGAAGCATATTGCTGATTTCAAGGCTGATTTGCATGCCTCATTTGAGATGTCTAATTTGGGGCATTTGCATCACTATTTGGGCATTCAGTTTATGCAAGTTGATGGTGGAATGGCTTTGTGTCAAACGAAATATATTGACACATTATTGCAGTGTTTTGTCCTTGAAGAGTGTAAGCCTATTGCCACTCCTATGGAGACAGGTTTACGATTGAGTCTTCATGATGCTGGAGATGCATTTGATGCTGTTCTCTATCAGCAGGCTGTTGGATGCTTGATTTACTTATGCATTACTCGGCCAGATATTCAGTTTGCTGTCTCAGAGATGAGCAGGTTTATGCATTGCCAAGGAGTCACGCATTGGAAAGCGGTTAAGCGCATCTTTCGCTACTTGAGTGGTACTCGGCTACTTGGGTTGTTTTATCCCAAGGGGGGATCACTACCGCCAGATTTGCATGCTTTTTCTGACTCAGATTGGGCTGGTTGCTATGACACTCGTGTGTCCACCAGTGGTTTTTGCTTCATGCTTGGTAGCTCATGTATATCTTGGTTGAGCAAGAAGCAGCCTACTGTGGCCACTTCCAGTTGTGAGGCTGAGTATAGGGCAGCTTTCACAGCGACTGTTGAGTGTGTGTGGCTCAGACGCCTTATGGCTGATTTGGGTGTTGGCCAGTCTTCTGCCACCACCATCTTCACTGACAGTCAGAGCGCATTGGCAGTTGCGAGGAACCCTGTGTTCCATGCTCGCACTAAGCACATTGAGGTGCATTATCACTATGTCAGGGAGAGGTTCTCTGCTGGGGAGATCAGCTTGGCATATGTGCCCACGCAGGAGAACATTGCAGACCTTTTCACGAAGGCTCTGCCTAGGGAGAAGTTTGAAGCTTTCCGCAAAGCTTTGGGCTTACTTCCTTTTGTGGAGTGATTTCCACATAGCTCGGCACTTCCTTATACATGAGTGCCAGCTCCTTGTTCACCGCATCACTCCCAGGGGGGATTTGTTGATATATTTAGGTAGTGATGTGTGTGAACACTCTAGGACCGCCGGGGCACTTTTTTCCCTCTTTAGGAGGTTTTTTTCCCCCGGCTTGTATATACGCCTATTGCCCTAATGGGCTACTTATCTTTGTACATTCTCTAGTAATACATTCAGTCTTGTGTGTTGTGCTCCAAGCTTCTTCTTCTTCCTTGTGCTGTTCGCATGCTTCCGCAGACGTCTAACTCCAACAAAATGGTATTTACAATGGTTTTTAGTGATGAAAATCACTATTTTTTGTAGGGATTTTCTATTAATATGCTGACATACATTTCCTGGAGGTCCCTACTTGCTCCTTCTCCTTGTGTGTCCACCTCTTTTATATGCGTTAGTGTCCGGAAAAAAACTGGGTTACTTGCCAGATCATCGTTGACTGCTCTGTCTACTTGTACTTTCTCTTCTCTCTGACTCCCTTCGTAAGCTTCCTTGCATAGTGAGTCCTTCAGTTCCAACGCCCCCCCTCTCTCGCGTTTTTCGTCCCTGACAGACCCTTGTTGGGTGGGTCGTTGGATGTAGTACTCAACAACGTCTTGTGCTAAGTGATGTTCTGCAATCCGCAACCCTTTGGCCAAGTCCGTGAGTAGAGCATCCCAATCTACCGGCCCAGGAACCTCTGGATGTGGTATACGTTATTTTTAAACCTAACCCCCCAATGCCGAATCGTCGAGATCATATATCCTATGGTAGGTTGGCCTTTGGGTGGTGCTAAGTAGACATAATTGAGCCATTTCTTGCATCCTTTGGTTGTCAGCACAGTTTTTGTGTATTCCGGCCATGACCTTCTTCGAAATACAGGGCAGTAGCATGGGTTGTATTTGATGTACAAAGGCATGTTATTCCATGTTCTTACCATCTCTGGGTACGTTTCCAGTAGACGAATCCTCCATGTTGGTTGATGTATATTGCCCTCCTTGGCACTTGCTGGGATGTCGTCCGGTGCAAACTGTGTAGCCGAGGATGGTTCTTTTGAGGTGTGTTGCTTGATTTTGGCATTGTAGTCCGCCATTAAGACGCAGAAAAGAACATACAAATCATCGGATGTGTCGATCCACCTATGATGGGAGAGGTTCCTAAAGTAATCCGATTTTATGACTACCTCTTCCAAGCGTGACATAGATGCTATCTGAACTGCCACTCTATCATCATGGGTTGTGGTCACTTTCTCTAACCTCTGCATCCATTCAGGAGCCTCTATCTCGATGGTGTCCATGCCTTCTTCTGTTTGCTTGCCTCCTGGTGCAGGCATGGGAACGTATGGATCTTCGAATGTTTCCTCTATTTCAATCGGCACTAGATCTTCAGGCTCGCGCTTTACAAGAGGCGAAGGTTGACGCTCGTAGTGCATGACTTTACTTCGTAATTCTTCGAGTTCTGCTCTGAGTTTTGTGACTTCTTCAGTTGTGTCGTCTACGGCTGTGACTTTGCTTGGTGACTCCTGCTGACTTGCCAGTTGCTTAAGTAGGTCATCTCTTTCTCTTTCTAATGCTGCATGGGCTTCCAGGAGGTCGGCATGGGTTTCTAACACAATTTGCATATTCTCTGAGGGAATGGCCTTGATTTTCTCTGGGTCGATTTCTTGCGGGGAACCCTCCATGGCTGCTTCCAAGTTTTCTTCATTTTGTTTCTAGAGCCGTTTATTCTCTTCGAGTGCTGTAGACATGTGTTTTCGTAAGAGGGCTAGGTTGCGTTGAAGCTTGAGATTCTCCGTTATCTAGGAGTGCAGTAGATCATCCATTTTTTTCCTTTCTTCTGCATCTGACTGGGGTGGATTGGCTACTAGGTGTTCATGTTGTTCCTGTAAGGTGGCATGTTGTTGTTGTAGTAGCCGCTTTTCCCTTTCGAGATCAATGAATCGTAGTTGAAGTTCCTCATGGCTTCGAAAGAGTTGCGTATGTTGGTTATCAAGATGCTGGTAGTGCTATTGTAGCTGCGATATACACTGATACATATTATTAAATACATTATTAATAGGGGTGGATGCGGGAAGGGTGTTGAATGCAAAAGGGAAGGGAAAGGGGAAGGGGAATGGAAGTGTGGATGCGGTGCTGGAAAATGGTGAAGTGGGAGGTGGGGGAATGGGAGATGGTGGGTGTATGGGGGGAGGGAGAGATGCGGAGGTGGGTGAGATGTCCATAAGATCAACGGTGGAGGCAGTAGTGAGAGTGATTGTGAATATTGGAATTGTGGGTGCGGTGATAGTGGTGAATGTGTACAGTGGTGTGTGCAATTGTGAATACGAACTGCCTGGAAGTGTAATTGGGGGAATGAGATTTTCTGTGGCTGCAATTAGGATTATTGTTTCAGTGGCCGTATAGACAAAAGAGGTGGAGATAGGGTGTGTGGGTTGTGTGGGTTGACTGACGGTCTGTGCTTCGATATGGGTAGTGGACTCGGAGGCGGTGACAGTAGTGGTTACACTGGTAGTGGAAGGTGAATGTGGTGGAGTTGGAGGCAGGGGTGGCAACGGGGGTGACGGAGGTGCACTTGATACATGGGTTTCCTCAGTATCGTGTACCGTGTGTGCGGTGCCCGTGGTTGTGGATGTGCCTTGTGGTTCTGATACTAGTACATTCATCTGCTTTCCTGATCGAGGGGGACGTCTGCCGTATCTTTGCTCCGTTCTTCGTGCTTGTGCAAGGGCGGTATGCACCGTCTCAGGTACTCCCAAAGCCTCAGAAATCATGTCAAGAGTGGTGCAGTATTGCTCGTCTACGCCTTCCTCCTCAAGGATTTGATTCATGAGGGCCTTGCCTGCTGCTAGGGACAGTCTATGTTGCTCTTGAACTTTGTTCATGGTATCATAGAGCTTTTTCAATGCCTTCGTATAAGCTGGGGCACCTTCAAGTACCTGCAGAGCTTCCTGATCATATTCCTGCTCTTCTTCCTCGGATTGTCCATCATGTTCCTCCTCTTGTTCTTCTTCTTCTTCACCCTCCACATCGACGACATCTGGTTGTCTGGGATGGGGTTGGTCTGTAGCAGTTTGTTGTCCGCTAGCTTGTTCTGCCTCGACTTCTGCATTAACAGCCTCGATGATTCTGGCTACCTCCTCATCAGTTAGGTCTTCTAAAGTGAATCCGTGAGGAAACTCTAGGTCAGTTGGTACGGGTGGGAACACCAGATTAGGTCCATCAGTGCTGTGTCTTGGTAATCTGATAGTGAAGGGTTGTACCCGCCTTGGAAGTCGTGGATTTGTCTCTGGTGTCAATGTCGCACCGCCGGCTTGTGCATAGGGCATCTGAACGGGGCCTCTCATTTTCTTGGAGGGTGGCCCTACGGAGGATAATCTGTGCTCAAACTCCTGTACCCTGGTCCAAATGAGTGCCCTTTGCACTGGTACATCATACGCGAGACATCTATACATAATCCTGGTAAGAGCACAACATCCATATAGTACCGACTTTTGTTTCTTATACCACCTTTGATGAGCCAAGTGGATCTGGTCGATAATCCAATGGGGCATATTGATTGTCAGGTCAAAGGCATCAGCCAAATATAGACTAAACCATATCTTCTTAGGTGGCATTGTGAACCTCTCTTGAGCGGGAAATTCAAAGTGCTGCATGACCATTCGCAAATGAATGGCGATTGTGGGCGTCATTGCCACCATGTCCTTTAACTTCGTTAGATTTCTGTTCTTCATATTGTCGGGGACCATAGTCTCTTTCTCCGTAGGAATGTGCATACCTTTCATGTCTAGAGCTTCCCTTACCAAGTTGATAGTTAATCTGAAACGCTTGAGCTCATTGCCCCTTGTGAGAGATGGGAGGACAAAAGAGCTGTATCCCTTTTTGTCTTTGCTCGGAGTGAGGGTGCTAATCAACTAAGAGTAGAGTCCTGCCTTCTTCCATATAGGTTTCAGTCCTTCATTATTCTGTAGTCTCTCAAATTCCCTGGTGAAAAAGTGATATCTGCCCTAGCGCCCATTGAATTCTATCTCGGCTTCCCACATGTAAGTGCCTTCACCTAGGGGTCCTGCCACATCACTGAACCAATGTGAGTTTTTGCTGACCGGCATTGTGTGCCCATGTGGAGGATTATGAACTGGTATGGCGTGTAATGCCCTCAATGCTACTGGTCGTTCCTTCAATTCCTCCTCAACAGGAAGACTTTCAATGTCCACGACTTGGGGGCTGGTGCCTGCCTGGGAACTAGTTCCTGCCGTATCTGCCATGTTACTTCTTGCCTCCTGATTCTGTGAGAATATAGAAACATGTGTTAACATTGTAAAGGACAAGATAGAACCGTTTTTGTCCCCATTACAACATTAACATGAGGTTCGGGAGAGATTAGTAGGCTATTAAGTGCTCGGTGTTTGTGCGTGTAGTTAGGAATTGGGTAGACCTAGAACTTAGTGGAATGATGTAGTGTGAGAGTGACGTAGTTAGTAGGTGGACATGGATTTACAACTGGGGTCCGAGGGTTCATTACAAGTTTTAGGTTGCCAAATGCAGTGGATGGGCTTTGATCTTGATTTTGTGGAGACTCTGAAGAGTTGGATAGGGGTATCTACTTGAGAATGAGACTTTTTAGGGACCCATTTACGAGTGATTCTACTTTTGCGCATGGAAGAATATGTGTCCGTGCATGATGTGTAAGACTGGGCATCAGATGTTTGAGTGAGTGAAACATGTTGTACTGGGTGTGGCCTTGGTGTAGCTATTTGCGCCCGCAAGCAAGCCTTAGGCACCCAGATTTGTCGTGATTGTGGGCTGGCCTTCATTGACTTCTTGGGTACCCATAAAGACTTCACTTTCGCAGAAGAATTTATGAAGGAATTCTTATTAGTGTCGTGTTGTTGACTACTAATAAGAGGTTTTGACCGTGGGGCTGGCCTGGTCACAACAGGGTGTTCGCCTTTCCGCCTCCATATTTGTTTCAACGGCTGAAACAATCTGCTTTGCTGCTTTTTTTGGCCTCCAATATAGGTAGTACTCTGCTCCTTCTGTACTTGAACTGCCGTTGGTTGCTGCATCCTTCTGGCTTTTGGGAAAGAAGGGAGTGCCGTCCTCTCCTTGACTCCATTGTTGAGACAAGCCTCTTTTTGCATCATACAGTTTTGGACAAGAATAGCATTCTCAATTTCATGTGCACCCCTGGAAGGACCAGGAGTTTGTGCTTTGCCTAGTTCCTTGAGTGCCTCATTTTCCAATTCAGCTGTAATTCGACTATGATTTACCCATACCTGAAGAAGTCCACTTCTTAGGTTTAGGTTGACTGCATGATCATAGATCCAGTCCTGACCCAAGACAAGAGGCTCAGTGAGGTCCTCATCTTGACACAATAGTACTTTAACTGTCATTACTTCGTCTTGAATGGAGATGGGACGATCCACCTCGCCCATGCAAGGGGTTTCCACACCTCCCAATCCTATGAGATATGCTTCTATAGGATTGACAGTTAATTTCAACTCTTGATAGTAAGACAATTTAACAGCACTAGTGGCTGCACCTGAGTCAATCAAGGCTCTTACAGTCCTTACACCCTTTCCTTGTCCTATATCTAAGGTTATAAAAGGACGTCGATCAATTATCCTCTGAGAGCCGACACCTGAAACTTCACACATAGCCACGTGATATCCTTGATCTGCATATGCATCTAGCCTAGGTTGCTCTCTGCCTTGTCTTCTTAATTTCATTCTCCGTATGCGCTCTAAAGCTTCTGCTTGAGCTTCTTCTCGAACTCGCTTTTCTTCTTCTTTGCGTTTCTTAGCGGTATTGAGTCGACTTAGCATTTCCTCTGTGAGAGGTTCCTGATATAACTTGACCCTGCATCCGCTTATGTAGCTTGGGAGAACATCGCCTTCTAATGTGGCTAGTTGTACTGCTCCACTTGTTGAGATTCTATTAATGATCATGGGTCCGTAGCATCTTCTCTCTAGTTTCCTCGCATGTTGTTTCAAAGTGTAGACTAGTACTAGGTCGCCTGCCTTCAAACCTTTATCCTTGACGTGGGCATCAAAGTATGCCTTGTGTCGTTTCTTAGCTGCATATATCCCTACAGCCACCCTCAGTCTTGTTTCTCCTAATCGTTCAAGGTCAAAAAGTCTAGAGGAGAGTTCATGACCCGTCCATTCATGCTCTTGTGATACTTTCAATGTAGGTATTAAGAAGTCCAAGGGTAGCACTGCATTTTGGCCAAATACCATCTGAAAGGGGGTGGCTTGGAGTATCGTTTTGTAGGCAACTCGGTATGCCCAAACAGCGTGGTGTAGCTGTTTGTCCCAATCAGAGTGTTTATTGTTCACTAATTTTGTCAGTACATTGCATAGGATCTTATTAGTGCTCTCAGCCTGGCCATTAGCTTGAGGATGATAGGGGGCAAACTTCTTATGTACTACCAAGAATTCTTGGAGCAGGTTTTCAATAACTTCATTCAAGAAGTGAGTGCCTCTATTCCTAACTAGCTCTATAGGTAGCCCGTATCTAGTGAACACATTCTCAAATAAAAACTTAGCGTCGTTTGAGCATCGTTCTTCGTTGTGGCTTTTACCTCTACCCACTTGGTTAGATAGTCTGTGGCAACAATGATATATTCTGCATGGGAACCCTTAGCTGGGGGATTAATAGGACCTACGAAGTCTATTCCCCACTTAGAGAATGCACGTCCACCCATCATAGGTTTCAGTGGCATCTCATCTTTGCGTATAGGATACTGAGTTCTCGACAAACATCACACCGTTTCACATAGGTATGTGCATCCATGTGAAGGGTTGGCCACCAAAAGCCTGCAAATAGTATTGCCTTGATCACCCGATCTGGTCCAAAGTGTCCTCCTGCTACACCTTGGTGAGCAGTATCCAAGATCTTGAGATATTCACTTTCATGGACACATAGTCTCAGGTAACCATCTTTACCACGCTTATATAGACTATCACCAATGAGTGAGTAGTCCAAGGCTTCTTGTTCTAAACTCCTTTTCCTATAGGGTCATGTCTGGAGGGAATGTTTTCATCTTCAGTAAGGATACTAGGGGTTCACTCCAATCTGGCACTATGGACACTTGATAAAGAGTGGCATGTTCCACAGGTGGTTTAGTGCACCAGATTGGGCATTCCTTGCACAACTTTTGGACATCCGCTTCCATAGTCGGCCAATGCACTCCGAGTCTCCTTAGTGTCTGTAGGGTTTGTTGTTTTGAGTAGTGTTGCTCTAATGCATCCACATGTGCTAATTGCAACCATTTAGCGTACTCATCCTCTTCTACACAACACGCCAAGATCCCTTGATCGGTGTGCTTGTACATACTTCCTGCCATGATGTGATACTTTTGGGCTTTTACTACCTATCTATCTTGAGTGTTTATGACTAGATGGTTAGGCTGGTATGTCAATACTGGCACCAATTGATTAGCCCACTGCGGCACCACTTCCAAATTAAACAAGTAAGCATCAGGAAGGTCATCTGACACTCCTTGTGGGGCTTCTCCAGATGTGAGCCTAGAGAGATGATCTGCTCTCAAATGAGTCTTCCCTTTCCTTACCACAACCTCGAAATCATATTCCATTAGCAAGAGAAACCATCTTACTAATCTTCCTGTATTGCATGGCTTGTTCACGAGATATAGTAGTGCCTGATGGTCAGTAAAAAATTTAAACTTATTTGCAAGCAAATAATGTCAAAACTTTTTAACTACATATACCATGCCTAATCCTTCTCTCTCCGTAGTGGTATAATTTCGTTTAGCTGCATTCAATTGTCTACTAGCATAGGCAATTGGAAGATCCATACTACCTTCACCGGTAGGCTGTGCGAGTACACACCCAATAGCATAATTAGATGCATCAACATGAACATGGAAAGGCTTATTCCAATCTAGTGTGGTCAAGATTGGTGCTGAACATAATCGTCGTTTAAGCTCATTGAAGGAATTCTCACATTCATCAGTCCACTCAAAGTTAGTCAAAAGTCCATACAGAGGCTTTGCTATGATGGCATATATGTGTATAAATCGTCGGTAATAACCACAATGCCCCATGATAGCTTGTACTTCCTTGACATTCTTTGGCCTAGGTAACTCCGCTATGGCTCTCACTTTCTCTTCATCAGTGGATATGCCATTCTTTGACACTATGTGTCCTAGAATCTTGCCTTGCCTGACCATAAAAACGCACTTTTTTGGGTTCAGGCAGACTTGATACTCTCGACATTTGTCAAAGATTTGTCTGAGTTCTGGTATATGTGTCTATCTAATGTTGGAATGAGCACATAGGTCATCGACATAGACTTCCAAATTCTTCCTTAAGAACTCTTTAAACACATGGCACATCAGCCTTTGGAAGGTTGTTGGTGCATTGGTAAGCCCAAATGGCATTACTCTAAAGGCAAATATGCCCCACTCAGTGGCAAAAGCTATCTTATGCTGATCTTCTGGAGCTATGGCTACTTGATTGTAGCCCGAAAGTCCATCGAGGAAGTTGTACACTTCCTTGCCTGCTACTCTTTCTAAGAGATGCTCTGTGATAGGAAGCGGATAGTTATCTCGAATTGTGGCTGCATTAACCTTCTTCAAGTTAATGCATACACGCAGCTTTCCATTTTTCTTGGGCACCACTACGATGGGGGATACCCACTCAGTATGCTCAATCTCATAGATGAATCCAGCTTCAACGAGTCTATCTATCTCTTCCTTGATCTTGGCCGCATAGTTGTCATTGTATGTGTATGGCTTTTGCTTAGAGGGTTTGGCATCTAAGGTCATGGGGATAGTGTGTGAGCATATGTCAGGGTCTACTCCTTTCAAATCCTTGTAACTCCAAGCGAATATGTCTCTATATTCTCTTAGCAAGGCTATTAGCTCTTGTTCTTCCTCTTCTGTCAGGTCATGGCCTATGTACATGCACTTTCTTCTCCTTCTTCCACAGCTACCACTATTTTCTTGGTGGTTTCTTTGTTATCATAGGCCTCCCCTGATTGTGCCTCTCGTTTAGGCATTCTGATCATGACTCTCCTGTCATCTATCTCATACTTCTTAAAATTTTCCGGGACCTCAAACAAAGATTCTTCCTCTTCTTGTGTGACTTCTCTCTTCTTTCTTTTCTTTCCTTCTTCCTTAGGAGTTACATGTGTGGCTAGCCTTACATCATTTGTAAGCTCTCCGTGCCTCTGGGGTTGAAATTTTACTTCATAGAAGCATTCTTCATCTGATGCAAAAGGTGGGTCCATAGTGATTGACTCTAGATCGGAGTCACTCGCATCTTCAAATGCATCAGGGCTAGGTTCACACTCTTCTAACACTGCCTCTCCCATGATTGGCTCAATGGAGAAGACTGAAATGTCATAGCCATCCTCATCACAGTGAGGTGTCCATTGTTCTTCATTGATGGCTACATCCATTGCTTCTAGGATTTCTGCCTAGCCGTGGGGTTCAAATTCTTCATCAAGAAACACTATAGGTGCATAGGCTGGGTCTTGAATGGATCTATGTGTTTCGTTTGCACCTATTTCTTTGGCCTTTTCTCTTTTCTCCTCTTCTACTACCACTTTGCACATCCATAAGTGGGTGTCTTCATGCATCCATGAGGATCCTGATCCTATGGAATGCACCGATTCCATATCATCTTTGGTTCTATGGATGGGATTCCATTCGATAGGAGGGACATCTCTATGAGAGTAATCTTTGAGATTCACTTTGGTCGTAACACCCAAGTGTTGCAGGTACAAGGAATTGGTTCCCCAGTCCTGTACCACTTGCAACTGTCGCATAAAAGGTCGTCCCAAGATCATTTCATAGGCATGGTTCTTGCTAAAATCACAGGTAGCAAATGTATGCTCGAACTCAACACCACATGTGGTGAGAGTTATTCCTTCTAACAGCCCTAGGGGTCTCTCTATGTGACCATCGGCCATTTGCAATTTCATCCTCGTGGGCCTGAGTGCTGGCTTGCCCCAACGCTTCCATAGGGAAGTAGTAGCAATTGCAACTCCTGCGCCTGAGTCTAGAATGGCCTTGGTGGTGTATCCTTGATGGGTGATAGGAAGATATGTGTTTCCCTCTTCGCCCTCACTCATGTCTCCTATCTTGTCCAATGGTATTTCTGGCACTGTTCTCTGGGATCCTACCTGGGAACAAGGTTTTGCTATCTCTTGTACTTGTTTGGCCACATGTTTCCATAGCTCTGGCCTTACTTTGAGTAGCTCTTCTAAGGTGAGGTTGCATTGTACTTTAGTGTTTTTCACTACCTCTGTGTTCCTAGGTATGACTGAATCGTCGTTTCTTACCATGACCGTGGGTGCTCTCATACAAGTGGACTTAGCTTCCCAAGGGCCTGTGAAGTGGGGTAATTCTTGTAGAGAGTTAGACTCAAAGTCTAATCTTTCCTGGGATTGGGTGCTCTCTTGCTCCTCATAAATGGATGGGATGTCTTGTGGGAATTGTTTGTGTGCGTCATCCACAAGTTCAATGGGAGGAGGGACTTCACTTTCTTTAGCCCATTTGTCTTCTTGAATCTCTCGTAGGAATTCTGGTGTGAACTGATTCATAGAAGATGATGTGTCTGGCTCCGTAGAGTTAGGCGCATAGGCTTCCTAGGCAGGAAGACCTACACCTTCACTTGCCTTATCCTTGTGTTGAGAGGCAGGTTCCTTTTCTGATTGTGCAATTAACTTCTCTATTCTTTCTAACAGTCCATCAAAGTGCAACTGTGTCTTTGTTGAACTAGAGATGTTAAATAGGCGACTGGCTTCAAACATGGTCTGAGCCAATTCCACCATCTTCGCACAAATTTTTGTTCGTTCAAGCTCTAATTCTGCTCTAGGGTAACACTTTTCATAATCAGTTACGTTTGGCCCTTCTTGGATTCTGGTCTGATATGCTTTAAGCATCATATTAAGGTCCTTGGGATCTGCTAGGACTGATCCTACTCTTCGGGGTGGTGGAATCGTGTGAGGTGGGCCTCGAGTTCACTCATCTTTTTTGCCCATTGCCTTTTCATTCTTTCACGACTATCTCTCCAAGCTCTAGTCCTTTTCTTTGTCATGCTCTCTGTTTCACTAACATCTGGGCTCTTTTCCTGGCCTACACCTGGGTTCTGCTATAAGGCTTGGGCTCTAGTGACCACCTGTACTGGTGCAGTGGATGTCACACTTCCTGTAGAGTCTACTACTAACCCAATAACATTAATGGGAGTGATTTTTGGCATATTGCTGGGATTCTTTGGAAAATCTCGTAAGAGATGCTCCTTTCCACAATCGTGGCAAAAGCCTTGAATTGTCACTGATTGGGGTTGTGTAGGTGGAGGCAAGGGACAATCACGAATGAGGTGATCTCCCTGACATCTGTAGCATGGTCCTCTAGGAAATGGGGGTCTTACTTGCCTAGGTTGAGGTCTAGGGTTGGGGTTTACATACATGACGTTTGTGTAATCTGACTCCGAACTAGGTTCATTTGGTTCCTCATTGTAATAGGACTCACCATGTTCAGGAGACTGCATGTCGTAGGCCTGGGGGCTGTCAATATGCATCGAATCAAAGCTATGGTCACTCGGGTCACTTTCAAAAAGCAATGGTGTTACAGGGACTATAGCTCTATTCAGGTTTTCTTCTGCAGCAGCATACTTTACCGGAATCACATTAGTAGGAGTAGGTGGTTGTTGTGCTAGCACTGGCTGAGGTCTCAGTTGGGCCTGATATTGAGGTTGGTAATTTTGCTGAGGCCTAGTATACTGTTGTGGTGGGTATTGACTCTGATATCTGCCTTGCTGGTATGGCTGAGGGTAGGGTTGTCTAACCGCTTGCTTATTGTATGGGCAGTCTTGTGCGGAGTGATTTGTGTATCTTCGTTCTATGGTGCAGTACTGGCTACTAGGATTTACTTGGGGTTGAGCCATAATGGGACATACATTCGCCATATGGTCACCTCCACAAGTATAGCATCTTTTCATAGGGGCAAATCTTGGGATCTGTTTGCTAGTGACACCTAATTTCTGAGCTACTTTCTCTGCAAGTTCTTCAATTGATGCGAAGAGAGGCTAGAAGAACTATCAGTATCTTTGTAGATTTTTGAAAGCTCTAATTCTTCCCCTAGGTTATCCTCGATGTCAATGCACATGCGTACACACTCTTCTATAGTCCTAGGGTCCTTCAGATACACATAAGATCTCAATTTGGTACTTAGCAATCCATCCAAGAATAAAGCCACTTGCTTAGCTGGTGTGGGTAGCTCCGAAACAGGGCATCTTTCAAGGTATTGCCTAAATCTTCTTCCTGCAAGTCTCACGCTCTCTTGAGGGGTTTGCTTGAAGCTGTGAATCAACGAGGAAGTGTTATGTCTTATGCCACTTTTAGAGAATTCAATAATGAAAGCCTTTAGGAGTTGGTCTATGCTTCTGAACTGTCTCTCATTCAATGGTTGAAACCACGTAAGGGCTCTGTTCCTAAGGGTTAGACCAAAGGCATTGTACTTCGTGAATAGATCCTCCACTTGTTCAGCTCTCAAGACTTGCCTGAACTCGGCCACATGATCGTATGGGTCTCCTGTGCCATCGAAGTAATTCTTCATGCACTTAACTAAGTGAGTCGGTCTCAAAATCCTGGTGTGTTCCCTAGGCCTTGGCAGAGGGAAGTCTTCTATATTCCTTTGATTCCTTGGGGCTCTAACTCCTTCAGGTTCCACCCTATTTGTTTCCGTTCTCGTTATGTCTCTTCCCACTGGGTTGGCAAAGCTTACCTCCGATCTTTCTCTATGTCTGTCTCTTTGAATTCCATGAGCTTGAGATGTTCCCGCTCCTGGGTGACCAAAGGACACATTCGATCTTGGTTGGGAGAAAATAATTTCACCTTTCCAAGTGTAAGCATGCCTGTCATTTTCTGTAACCACAAAGATCCTCTCTGAAGCGTGGTCTAGGTAGGTCACTCTGCCTGGGCTATCTGGATCTTTAAACTCATAGATCATGATTGTTCCTATATCATTTGGTCGATCAGATTTATACCTCCAAAAGGCTTCTCAGTCTCTGGGTTCAGAAGCAGATCTATACTCTTGTTGTCCTGGGGAACCCACTCGGGATTGAGGATTCTAGTAAGAACAGATTTGTCTCGGGGGGTTCTAGGTTCTACACCCATGTTTCCTTGCTCTAGATCATCTATGTCTGCCTCAGGGATCACATTCCTGAATTCATTTGTCCTATCTGGGTGACTAGTGACTACATATATTGTCCCTTCCTTGTCTAGGTATGCTCCGTTTTCAAACTTGACAACTGGGTGCTCTAGTCCAATGGATTGGTCAGGGTTTTTAACATTGATCTTCCTAGGCTGTCCTCATAGATGCTAGCACCTAGTCGGTTGGTCCTAAGGTATTCCAACTGCGTCTTGTAGGGGCCTTCCACCCTATACAGATATGGCACTCCTGAACTTCCTGTAGGTCTATCCATGCCTTGAGACATCTCTGATTCACTAGTCTCAGAGCTAGGGTAATGCGAGTGGTGGCTCAACTGCTGGGCCCAAGACCTAGCAGTGTGGTTGACACTAGCCTCTGAAGACCTAAGGCTTTTTCAATCTCTCCCTAGATGTCGCCCTGATCTAAGGTTCATAAGCCTAATTGAATAGCCCAAATTTGCCCACAGTACAACCTCGTTGCTGAGTTCTTTTGTACCCCTTACTTGATTCCTTCTTATGTTGATTATCGTGTTTATAGTCTTGTATGATATTATGTTGTTAGGTATATTTGAGTGTATTTCCGCACTTGAAGTTGATCGTTCCACGTTAAGTTCTTTTCCTTTAAAGTTCTCAACAGTACAAAGATTATGTCCTTAGCTTGATCTTGAAAGTTTAGGTATTCTTCAACTTGATAACTGCCTATCGCCGCCCTCGCCTACTCCTATCACTAGTCATTCTTAGCCTAAGCTAGGAATTGACAGAGGGAGTTGAGAGTTTCCAACCTTTTGTTTCCTTCTTGGTTGCCCTTGAATGCCCAGGAAGCGTGTTCCCAAGCTTGCACTTACTCTTGCTTAGAATGCCTTTCAATGCTCTCAATATATCTGTAAGAGTTCCAAAGTTAGCTCAAGACTTAAATTCCAAAGATAGAACCAATCACTTTCATTCATGTAACACAAACACCAATTTGCACTATGACTTTTCTGGAAAACAATTCTAGAGTTCCCTGAATTTTGTTTCCCCCTAGGTATGGTCAACTTCAAAATACCCTATCTAATAATCCTGATCTTAATTTAACCGTAACTAGTGGAAGTTTTGGTTGTACTCCCCACGAGCTTTCCAACAAGACAAGATTCGTAGCAAACGGATTTCGTATGAGAAAGTTATGTCAGTTCAGGGTTTTGGGACTAAAACAGGGTTCAAACAGGCTGACAGATCACATGATTTTTCTCAAAAATACATGTGTAGGGACCTCACAAATCACTAATTGCTAGACCAATATGCCCAAAAACTATCCCCAAAATTTGGAATAAAAACCCTATTTTTTTTGGCCGAAAAGCCTGTCAATCGCGATCGACAGGTTTGTCAATCGCGATTGACAGAGGTGTCCGTCGGGGCCTGTCGGTCGCGATCGACACGTCAGTCGCCATTGACAGTGTCAATCGTGATCGACAGAGTCAATCGTGAGTCCTGTCAATCGCGATCGATGGTGTCAATCGCGATCGACATTTTTTCCGGGGTTTTTTGCCGTGAATTCAGTCGATCGGGGCTATGTCTGTCGCGATGGACACGTGGCTACGCAAAAAATTCAATCAATCGTTGAAATTTAGTCGGTCGCGATCGACGGTGTCAATCGCAACTGACAGAGGTGTCGGGCGTGGCGCGATCGACGGTGTCAATCGCGATTGACAGGGTCCTACGTGGTAGTCAATCGGTCGTGGGGTCTATCGGTTGTGATCGACAGGTCTATCGGTCACGATTGACAGGGTCTGTTGGTCGCGATTGACAGATGTTGTCGATCGTGGTTGTGGATCGCGATCGATGGTGTCGGTCGCGATTCACAGAGAAACATATTTTTTAACTGTTTTTAGTGATTTGGAATGTGCTCATCATGTAGATTATGGTGGTGCACTTTGTTTTACCAAATGGGCGATTTTTCAGTCGATCGCGATCGACAGAGGTCTGCGACACAGAGACAGTTTCTGAGTTTTCCGTACCTGCGCGACGTGCTGGAGGGGATGATACAGTTGGATCCTGCAAGCAAACTCAACAAACATGCAAAAACAATGCACACAATATTGTTCTCTCGCTCTCTCTCACAAGTGGAATGATGGAAATGAGGTGGAGAAGGTGATATGATAAAAAAACTGAAAATTTTTGTGATGATGGAGATGGAGGTGGGAGATGGTGATGATGATGATGGTGATGATGGTGGTGAGGTAAGAAAAAGAAAAATAAGAAAAGTAGAGAAATTACCTACAACGCCAACGTCTCAAATCTACGTCTTACCATCACACGCTCGTCCTCAAAGCTCGATCCCCGGCAACGGCGCCAAAATTTGGTGTAGCTCAGTGATGAGTAGCACCTCCTTTAATGTCAATCCAGGAAGACGTGAGGATGGTATGAAGATCCCTAGCAAGTGAAGGCACAAGTGAGTGAGTGAGAAGCACACTAACATGCACACACATACACACACGCGCACACACGGTAAGACAAAGAGTGAGAAGCAATGGAGTTCTTAGATTCCTTTCAAAAAGCTCATACAAGTTTAGATCAATTACAAGCTAACCCCAAAAATGAGCTCTCTAGCTCTATTTATAGTTTTTCACTAGGTTTTGGCCTTGTCCAGACCTAGTGTCCGGCCTAGTTAAAAATTAGGTTCTCTACCCTATTTGGAGGTTCAAACGAAGTCTAAAAAATGTGAAAACTGACAGGTAGATACTTCTAAAGCTCCTCAAACTCAAGGACTCCTTGGCTTGCAAAAAATGGAGCTACAAAAATGTGAAATGGTATTTACAATGGTTTTTAGTGATGAAAATCACTATTTTTTGTAGGGATTTTCTATGAATATGTTGACATACATTTCCTGGAGCTCCCTACTTGCTCCTTCTCCTTGTGTGTCCAGCTCTTTTATATGCGTTAGTGTCTTGAAAAAATATTGGCCTACTGGCGAGATCGTCGTTGACTGCTCTGTCTGCTTGTCTTTCTCTTCTCTCTAACTCCCTTCGTAAGCTTCCTTGCCTAGTGAGTCCTTCAGTTCCAACACTCTTGCCATACCAGATGTAGTGGGGAGGCCACTACATGCTTGAAGGACTTGAAGAAATCATTGATGAGGCCATCAGGACCTAGACTTTTTCCATTCAAAAGAGCATCAATAACCTCGATAATTTTGTTCTTAGAAATGTTAGCTTCTAGTAGAGAATTCATGTTCTGTGGGATTCTAGGTTGAGCTACCATTGAGATGGTAGCCAGGTAGTCATGCCTATGCTGGGAAAGAGGAGTCGGGATCCCGAGATGATGATAGATCCCTTCTCAACTTCCGTCCTACATTCGATCCCATTGTTATCGACCAAGAAGGGGATGGATTCCCTAGCTTGTTTCTTTTTGAGGATGTTAGACATCTCTTTTGATGGTTTGTCGGCCGTCCCTGCCCACCATTCTTTGAAGAATATTTGAATATTTTTCCTTTGAACCTCCTCCTCGAGTCTTAGTCTTCCCCTAATTTTCAGAAGACCTTGTTCGCATTGCAAGTTACCTTTGTTCACTTCTTCTTCAGGCCATGAGAGCCTCTGGTATACCGTTTCTCTTCTTTTCTTTCGGATATCTCTTATAGCCTTATGAGCCGTGATCAGAATTTATCGAGTCATTTCCACAACGCTTCTCCAGCACATAGCCTGTTCATTACAGTATGCAAAGGCCTCAACCCACACTGTGGAAATTTCTTGGTGGACAGAGGGGAGGGAAAACAACGTCTGAAAAGCATGAAACCAAGGAGCTTTCTGGAGCATGGGAATCATTTTGAAAGAAAGAGTAATTGGATAGTGGTCCGAGATAGTTAGGTCCATGTGTTGGGAAACCAACGAAATGCCCCACTGCAGGATGGTGTTTTTATCGACGTAACATGTATCAAGTTTTGCTTTCCTCAAAGAGTCTCCCAATTGGAGATTAGAGCAGGAGAACCCCTTCATGTCTTTCACCTCGACCAGAGCTTGATTTCATCCCATATCTCTTTTTCCTAACCATCAATAATTTTCCCCTTATTATTCCATCGGTCCTCTAAAAACTCAACCATGTTGAAGTCCCCATAAATCTAAACATTGTTTAAGGGATTCGAGGGAAGCCCAAGTATTGATTCTATCTGCCACTACATTAGTGGCATAAATTGAGACCACAGTGAACTGATTAGGGAACCCGAAAGATGCAGCAATCCAACAATCATTCTGATCTTCACAAGTCGAGGTCAATCTGCCAAACGAGGACTGACTAATACCAATCGCAGTGCCCCCTGCCCCCTCGGATGCAAAGTGGAGAACTAAAGGTGGTTCGAAGAGATGCATTTAAGATGTTTCTAGAGATCTTGTGCATCGATTTTAATCTCTTGCAAGCAGATAAAGTAGGGGTTGAGAGACTTGTCTTTGAACCACTGACCAATAATCGTCGCTCTTGAGGGGTCAGACAAACCCCTGACGTTTCTTGAACATTTTCATTAATGATGGTTTCCCTCTTTGAGGGGAGGGACCCGATCTTTTTTTTTCTTGTGATCTTCTTTTTTCCTCCCAACTTCTTGACTTATGATCCTGCTCTTGAGCGGGCTCTTCCAAGGCATGCCCGATGGTTGTTTCCCTTTAAGCTTTGACTTTTGTTGCGGTAAGTTTGGCGTGCAAACCGGAAGAGTAGGACCAAGGAAGGAGCTTTCACTCTCTGGGTTGTCTTCATTTCTACTAGTGAAGCCTTCCTTTTTACTTGTGGTGTAACCTTTGTGGTTGTCTTCTTTGCTGGTAGAGCACCCAAGTGTATTATCAGCAGGGTCTTTGTAGCTCAGTGATCAGTAGCACCTCCTTTAATGTCAATCCGGGAAGACGTGAGGATGGTATGATCACCTTGAGCAAGTGAAGGCACAAGTGCGTGAGTGAGAAGCACACCAACATGCACACACATACACACATGCACACACACGGCAAGACAAAGTGAGCTTCCAAAATGCTCATACAAGTTGAAATCTATTACAAGCTAACCCCAAAAATGAGCTCTCTAGCTCTATTTATAGTTTTTGACTAGCTTTTGGCCATGTCCAGACCTAGTGTCCGGCCTAGTAAAAAATTAGGTTCTAGGGCCTATTTGGGGCTCAAACGAAGTCTAAAAATTATGAAAATTGGTAGGGTGCTACTTCTAATACTCCTCTAGCTCGAGGACTCCTCGGCTTGCACAAAATGGAGTTAAAAAAAGGTGAAATGGTATTTACAATGATGTAGAGTGACTAAATTCACTATTTAGGAAGTATTACTTCATGGAAAATTTTGGACGGCCTACTTGCCAGATCTTCGTTGACTAATTTGTCTGCTGGTGCTTTATCTTCGCTCTGAATCCCTTCTTTGACTTCCTTGTCTTGTGAGTCCTTGTGTACCTTGACTACTACCAACACCCCCCCCCTCTCTTGCGTTTGTCGTCTCTAACAGACCCTTGTTGAGTGGGTCGTTGGATGTAGTACTCCACAACGTCTGTGGCTAAATGATGTTCTGCTATTCTCAACCCTTTGGCCAAATCAGTGAGTAGGGCATCCCAGTCTACCGGCCCTGGAACGTATGGATGTGGCATACGTAGCTTTTCTGAATGTAGAGCTTGTTCCACCGCAAATAACTATAATAGATGAGATGGTCTCGGAATGAATATCTCTGAATGATATTCCTAGAACCATGTGATGAACATTTCTTCAAACGTCTGTTTGAAGCGGGCAGGTAGATACTTTATATGAGCATGCCACCCATATATGACGTTAATGGATGGTATGGTGCTCATATCGTAGACAAGGTCTTGATTCCCTTCATTGAATCCAAGAGCCGAAAGATGAGGTTCTTTGATATTCTTAAATGTCCTGAATGTAACCAGCATGAGCTCAAAAATTTTGAGGCACATCTGTGCCATGACATCTCGGACATTCTTGAACCTGACTCCCCAATGCCGGATCGTCGAAATCATGTATGCTACTATGGGTTGGCCTTTAGGTGGGGCTAAGTAGACATAATTAATCCATTTTTCATATCCTTTGATTGTCAGCACTGTTTTTGTGTACTTCGGCCAAGACCTTCTTCAAAAGACAGGGCAGTAGCAGGGATTATACTTGATATATAAAGGCATGTTATTCCACGTGCGTACCATCTCAGGGTAGGTTTCAAGCAGACGGATCCTCCAGGTAGGTTGAAAGATATTCCCATGCGTGGCACTGGCAGGGATGTCTTCTAGTGCAAACTGTGTCGCCGAGGTTGGTTCCTTCGTTGTGCACTGCTTGATTTCAGCATTATAATATGCCATTAAGACACATAATGGAACATACAAATCATCGGATGTGCCAATCCACCGATGATGGGAGAGGTTTCTGAAGTAATCTGATTTAATGACCACTTCTTCCAATGGAGACATAGATGCTATCTGCATTGCGACTCTCTCATCATGGGTTGCAGCAACCTTTTCTAACCTCTACATCCATTCAGGGGCTTCGATCTCAATCGTGTCCATTCCTTCTTCTGTTTGCTTACCTCCGGGTGATGGCATGGAAACATATGGGTCTTGAAAAGTCTCTTCCACTTCAATTGGCACTAAGTCTTCAGGTTCTGGTTCCACCAGGGGAGAGGGTTTACGCTCGTATTGCAGAATTTTATTTCGTAGTTCTTCTAGTTCTGTTCTAAGTTCTGCGACTTCTTTAGATGTGTCGGCTGCGGTTGTGACTTTGCTTGGTGACTCCTGCTGAGTTGCCAGTTGCTTTAGTAGGTCATCTCTTTCTCTTTCGAATGTTGAGTGGGCTTCCAGGAGGTCAGCATGGGTTTCCAAGATTATTTGCATATTTTCAGATGGGATAGTCTTGAATTTCTCTAGGTCGATTTCTTGCGGTGAACCCTCCATTGCTGCTTCCAGGTTTTCCTCGTTCTGTTTCTATAGTCGTTTGTTTTCTTCAAGTGCTGCAGACATGTGCTTTCGTAATAAGGCAATGTTGCGTCGGAGCTTGAGCTTGTCCGTTAGCTGGGCATGTAACATGTCATCAAGTTGTTGTTTTTCTTCAGTATCTGACCGGGGTGGATTCCCAACTTACTGATCATGTTGTGCTTGCAATGTAGTATACTGCTGTTGTAATAGCCGCTTCTCCTTCTCTAAATCAATGAATCTTGCTTGGAGCGTTTCATGGTCTCTCAAGAGGCTCATATGTTGTGCGTCTAGGTGCTGGTAGTGCTGTTGTAGTTGAGACATACACTCGTATATATTATTAAATACATTATTAATGGGAGTGGATGCAGGAAAGGTGTTGAATGCAGAAGGGAAGGGAAAAGGAAGTGGGAACGTGTATGTTGTGATTGAAAAGGGTGAAGTTGGTGGTGGGGGAATGGGAGATTGTGGACGTATGGGGGGGGGAGAGGTGCGAAGGTGGGTGATATGTCCATGAAATCAAAAGTGGACGCAGTCGTGGGAGTGACTGTGAACATGGGGATTGTGGGTGTTGTGATGGTGGTGAAGGTGTAAAGTGGTGTGTGTAGTTGTGAATATGAACCGCCAGGAAGTGTGATCGGGGGAACGGGGTTTTCCGTCGTGACAGTTAGAATTATAGTGTCAGTGGTAGTGTATACAAGAGAGGTGATGGTAGGTTGTGCAGGTTGACTGACGGTTTGTGCTTCGGTATGGGAAGTGGATCTTGAGGCGGTGACAATAGTGGTTTCACTGGTAGTGGGAGGTGAAGGTGGTGGAGTTGGAGGGAGAGGGGGTAAGGGGGGTGACGGGGGTGCATTGGATGTATGGGCTTCCTCAGTGTCATGAATGGTATGAGCTGTGCCCGTGGTTGTGGATGTGGTGCCGTGTGGTTCTGATACTAATACATTCATTTGTTTTCGTGATCGAGGGGGGCGTCTGCCGTATCTTCACTCTGATCTTCGCGAGTGTGCAAGGGCGGTATGTACCGTTTCACGTACCCCCAATGCATCAGCAATCATATCAAGG
Organism: Ceratopteris richardii; assembly: GCA_020310875.1. Taxonomy (NCBI): domain Eukaryota; kingdom Viridiplantae; phylum Streptophyta; class Polypodiopsida; order Polypodiales; family Pteridaceae; genus Ceratopteris; species Ceratopteris richardii. The sequence continues at coordinate 82,653,716 of CM035406.1, forward strand.
GTTGCCCTCTATTGCTCATCTACGCCTTCGTCTTCCAAGATCTGATTCTTAAGGGCCTTTCCTGCTGCCAAGGATAATTTGTGTTGTTCTTGAACTCGATTGATGGTATCATACAGTCTCTTTAATTGCTTTGTATAAGCAGGGGCTCCTTCAAGTTCCTGTACCACTTCTTGCTCATATTCGGGCTCTTCTTTGTCGGACAGTCCTTGTTCATCCTCTTGCTCTTCTTCTGCTATCTCTTCTTCGTCTTGATTGACTTCGACTACTTCTGGTTGGACTGGATGGGGTTGGTTGGTGACTGTCTATTGCCCCCTTGCCTGCTTTGCTTCCACTTCTAAATTTGTAGCATTAATTATCTTGGCCACCTCCTCATCAGTTAGATCTTCCAATGTAAAGCCATGAGGGAACTCTAAGTCGGTGGGTATAGGTGGAAATACTAGATTCCGTCCTTCCGCGCTATGCCTCGACAACCTGATAGTGAATGGCTGCACTCGCCTTGGAAGCCATGGAGTGGTTTTTGGTGTCAATGTAGCACCTCGGGCCTGGGCACAAGGCATCTGAACTGCTCCTCTCATTTTCTTGGATGGAGGCCCTGCAGTTGATAGTCTGCGTTGAAATTCTTGCACCCTGGTCCAAACAAGTGCCCGTTGAATTGGCACGTCATAAGCCAAGCATCGGTAAACAATCCTTGTGAGAGCACAGCATCCATGAAGCACTGACTTTTGCTTCTTATACCACCGTTGATGCGCTAAGTGTATCTGGTCAATAATCCAATGTGGCTTGTTGATTGTCAAATTGAAAGCATTTGCTAAGTATAAATTGAACCAGATCTTCTTGGGTGGCATAGTGAATCTCTCTTGAGCCGGGAACATGAAATGCTACATGCACATTCGAAGGTGAATGGCAATAGTCGCCGTCATTGCCACCATGCTTTTTAGTTTCGTCAGATTCCGGTTCTTCATGTTGTCGGGGACCATAGTCTCTTTCTCCGTGGGGATATGCATGCCTTTCATGTCGAGAGCTTCTCTTACCAAATTGTTCATCAACTTCAGGCGCTTCAGCTCATCACCTCTTGTGAGAGATGGTAAGACAAAGGTGCTATACCCCTTTTTCTCTTTACTAGGAGTGAGGGTGCTAATCAGATATGAGCATCTTAGAAAGTCGCGCTTCAGTAAATGGGCTTAGAAGTAATCATATAAGCCCACCTTCTTCCATATCGGTTTCAGCCCTTCATTATTTTGAAGTCTCTCAAATTCCCTGGTGAAGAAGTGATACCTGCCCCAGCGCCCGTTGAACTCTATCTCTGCCTCCCACAGGTAAGTGCCTTCTCCTAGAGGTCCTACCACCTCACTGAACCAATGTCAGTTTTTGCTGACTGGCATTGTGTGCCCCTGTGGAGGATTCTGAATCGGTATGGCATGTAATGCTCTCAATGCCACTCGGCACTCCTTCAATTCCTCCTCAATTGGAAGACTTTCAATGTCCACGATTTGAGGGTTGGTGCCTGCCTAGGAACTAGGTCCTGCTGTAGCTGCCATGTTACTTCTTGCCTACTGACTCTGTGAGAATATAGAAACATGTGTTAACATTGTAATGGACATGATAGAAACATTTTTGTCCCCGTTACAACATTAACATGAGGTTAGTGAGAGGTGAGTAGGTCAATACGTGCTAGGTGATCCAGTGTGCCATTAGTGGATGGTTAGTCTTGTGAGCTAAATGGAAAAGTGCAGTGTAAGGGTGATGCAGTTAGTCAGTGGGAATGAATTTAAAAATGGGGTCAGGGGGTTTGTTACACACTTTGGGCTGCCAAACAAACTGATTGGCTGTTGGTCTTGATTTTGTGGAGACTCTGGAGGGCTTTATAAGAGTGTCCGCTTGGAGAGGAGGCTCCTTAGGGACCCATTTACAAGTGATTCTGCTCGTGCTCATGGGCCAATGTGTGTTCGTGTGTGTTGAATACAAGTGGGTATCGGCTGTGTGAGTGAGTGAACCATGTTGTACAGGGTGTGGTCTCGGTGTAGCTATTTGAGCTCGCAAGCAAGCCTTAGGCACCCAAATTTGTCATGATTGTGGGCTAGCCTTCATCGACTTCTTGGGTACCCAAATAGGCTTCACTTTCACAGAAGGATTTTTGGAGGACTTCTTATTAGTGTCGTGTCGCTGATCACTAATAGGAAGTTGAGCCGGTTGTTGTGGCTTGACCGCAATAGGATGCTCGCTTTTCCATACCCACACTTGTTTTAGTGGTTGAGACACCGCGTGTCGTATTTTCTTTGTGCCTCGAGCATAAGTCGTCTGCTTCTTTTGCCTTTTATTTGTCTTTGGTTGCTGTATCCCAATGGCCTTTGGAAAAGAAGGAAGTTCCATTGCATCCTTGACTTTTGTGTTGCGATAATCATCCCTCTGCATCACATAGTTTTGGATAAGAATAGCATGGTCATCTTCATGTGTACTCCTGGAAGGACTAGGAGCTTATGCCTTTCCTAGTTCCTTGAGTGTGCCATTGTCTAATTCAACTATAATTCGACTCTGATTTACCCATAGTTGAAGAAGTCCACTTCTTAGGTTTAGGTTGACTGCATGATCATAGATCCAGTCTTGACCCAAGACAAGAGGTTCAGTGAGATCCTCATATTGACACACTAGTACATTAACTGTCAGTAAAATGTCTTGAATGTAGAGGGGAAGTTCCACCTCGCGCATGCAAGGGGTTTCCACGCCTCCCAACCCTATGAGGTATTCTTCCATAGGATTGACATTTAAGTTCAGTTCTCGACAGTAAGAAAGTTTCACAGCACTAGTGGCTGCACCTGAGTCAATCAAGGCTTTTACAGTCCTTGCACTCGTTCCTTGTCCTAACCCTAAGGTCACAAAAGGACGTCGGTCAATTATTCTACGAGAGCTTCTACCTGAAACTTCACACATAGCCATATGATATTCTGGGTGCACATAGTCATCTGTCCTAGGCTGATCTCTACCCTGTCTTCTCAACTTCTGCCTGAGTTTCTTCTCGAATTCGTTGTTCTTCTTCCTTGCGTTTCTTGGCAGTGTTGAGTCTATTTAGCATCTCTTTAGTCAAGGGTTCTTGATATAACTTGACTCTACATCCGCTTATATAATTAGGGAGAATATCGCCTTCTAAAGTGGCTAGTTGTACTGCTCCACTAGTTGAAATCCTATTGATGATCATAGGTCCATAACCACATTTTTCTAGCTTTCTCGCATGTTGTTTCATGGTATATACCAAAACTAAGTCTCTGGCCTTCAATCCTTTATCCTTAACATGGGCATCAAAGTACACCTTCTATCGTTTCTTAGCTGCATATATTCCTGCGGCAGCCCTCAGTCTTGTTTCTCCTAATCGCTCAAGGTCAAGAATCCTAGAGGAGAGCTCATGGCCCGTCCACTCATGCTCCTGTGCTATTCTCAATGTAGGAATCAAGAAGTCCAAAGATAGCACCGCATTTTGGCTGAATACCATCTGAAAAGGTGTGGCTTGGAGTACCGTTTTATAGGCAACTCGGTATGCCCAAACATCATGGTGTAGCTATTTGTCCCAATCAGAGCATTTATTATTCACCAATTTAGTCAACACATTGCATAGAATCTTATTTGTGCTTTCTGCTTGCCCATTAGCTTGTGGATGGTAGGGGGCAGACTTCTTGTGTATAACCAAGAACTCTTGGAGAAGATTTTCGATAACTTCATTCAAGAAGTGATTCCCTCTATCACTGACTAGCTCTATAGGTAGCCCGTATCTTGTGAATACATTCTCAAATAAAAACTTAGCCATCCTTCGAGCATCGTTCTTTGTGGTAGCTTTCACTTCTATCCACTTGGTTAGATAGTCTGTGGCCACAATGATATATTCAGCATGGGAACCCTTAGCTGGGGGATTAATAGGACCAACAAAGTCTATTCCCCACTTAGAGAATGCACATCCACCCATCATCGGTTTCAAAGGCATCTCATCTTTGCGTATAGGATACTGAGTTCGCTGACAGACATCGCACCGTTTCACATAGGTATGTGCATCCATGTGAAGGGTAGGCCACCACAACCCTGCAAATAGGATTGCTCTAATCACCCAATGTGGTCCAAAATGTCGTCTTGCTACACCCTGGTGAGCAATTTCCAAGATCTTTAAATATTTACTCTTATGGATACAGAGTCTGAGGTAACCATCTTTACCACACTTATATAGATTATCACCAATGAGTGAGTAATCTAGGGCTTCTTCTTCTAGACTTCTCTGTCTGGCCAATGTCATAGCTTGTGGGAATGTTTTTGTCCTCAGGAAGGCTACTAGTGATTCACTCCAATCTAGCACTATGGATACTTGATAAAGAGTGGCATGCTCCACGGGTGATTTAGTGCAACAGATTGGGCATTCTTTACACATCTTATGTACATCAGCTTCCATAGTAGGCCAATGCACTCCGAATCTCCTTAGTGTCTAAAAAGTCCTTTGCCTCGAATGGTGTTGCTCTAATGCACCTACATGTGCTGATTGCAACCACTTTGCGTACTTGTCCTCTTCCACACAACAAGCCAATATCCCTTGATCTGTTTATTTGTACATGCTTCGTGCCATGATGTGGTACTTTTGGGCTTTTACTACCTCTCTATCCTGAGTGTTTATGATTGGGTGGTTAGGCCCGTATGTCAATACTGGCACTAATGGCTTAGCCCACTGAGGTACAAATTCCAAATTAAACAAGTAAGCATCAAGAAGGTCATCTGATACTCCTTGTGCGGCTTCTCTAGATGTGAGCCTAGAGAGATGGTCTGCTCTCAAGTGAGTCTTCCCTTTCCTCACCACAACTTCAAATTCATATTGCATTAGTAAGAGAAACCATCTTACTAATCTACCTGTATTGCATGGCTTGTTTACCAAGTACAACGGTGCTTGATGATTAGTAAAAAATTTAAACTTATTTGCAAGCAAATAGTGTCTAAACTTTTTTAACTACATATACCATGCCTAATCCCTCTCGTTCAGTGGTGGTATAATTTCGTTCAGCTGCATTCAATTGTCTACTAGCATAGGCAATTGGAAGATCCATATTACCTTCGCCCGTAGGTTGTGCAAGCACACATCCAATAGCATAATTGGATGCATCCACATGAACATGGAAGGGCTTATTCCAATCTGGTGTGGTCAAGATTGGTGCTGAACACAATCTCCTTTTGAGCTCGTTGAAAGAGTTTTCACATTCATTAGTCCACTCAAAGTTGGTCAAAAGTCCGTACAATGGCTTGGCAATGATGGCATACATGTGTATAAAGCTCTGTAATAGCCACAATGCCCCATGAAAGCTTGTACTTCCTTGACATTCTTTTGCCTAGGCAACTCTGCTATGGCTCTTACTTTCTCTTCATCAGTGGATATGCCATTCTTTGACACTATGTGTCGTAGAATCTTGCCTTGCCTGACCATGAAAACACACTTTTCTAGGTTCAAGCAGACTTGATATTCTCTACATTTGTCAAAGATTTGCCTGAGCTCAGGTATATGTGTTTGTCTAATGTTGGAATGTGCACAAAGATCATCAACATAGACCTCTAAATTCTTCGTTAGGAATTCTTTAAATACATGGCACATCAGTCTCTCAAAGGTTGCGGGAGCATTGGTATGCCCAAATGGCATTACTCAAAAAGCAAATATGCCCCACTCAGTGGCAAAAGCTATCTTATGCTGATCCTCTGGAGCAATGGCTATCTGATTGTAGCTAGAAAATCCATCAAGGAAGCTGTACACTTCCTTGCCGACTACTCTTTCTAATAGATGCTCGGTAATTGGAAGTGGATAGTTATCTCGAATTGTGGCTGCATTAACCTTCTTCAAGTTAATGCACACACGTAGCTTTCCATTCTTCTTGGGCACCACTACAATGGGGGATACCCACTCAGTGTGCTTAATTTCATAAATAAATCCAGCTTCTACCAGTCTATCTATCTCCTCTTTGATCTTAGCAGCATAATTATCGTTATATGTATATGGCTTCTGTTTAGAGGGTTTCGCGTCTCAGGTCATGGGAATTGTGTGTGAGCATATGTCTAGGTCAACATCCTTCAAGTCCTTGTAACTCCAAGCAAATACATCTCTGTATTCTCTTAGCAAAGCTATTAACTCATGCTCTTCTTCCTCTGTTAGGTCATGCCCTATGTAAGTGCATCTCTCTTCTCCTTCTTCCATGGCTACAACTATTTTCTTGGTGGTTTCTTTGTTATCATAGACTCTCCTGATTGAGCCTCACCTTTTGGCATCCTTACCATGACTCTTCTATCGTCTATCTCATACTTTTTAAAGTTTTCAGGGACCTCAAACAAAGATTCTTCCTCTTCTGGTGTGACCTCTCTCTTCTTTCTTTTCTTTCCTTCATCCTTAGGGGTCACTTGTGTGGCTAATCTTACATCATTTGTAAGCTCTCCGTGTCTCTGGGGTTGAAATTCTACTTCATAGAAGTATTCTTCATCTAATGCAAAAGGTGGGCCCATAATGGTTGACTCTAGATCTGAGTCACTTGCATCCTCGAATGCATCAGGGCTAGGTTCGCATTCTTCTAAAACTGCATCTCCCATGATTGGCTCTATGGAGAAGACTGAAATGTCATAGCCATCCTCATCACAGTGGGGTGTCCATTGTTCTTCATTGATGGCTATGTCCATTGTTGCTAAAATTTCTGCCCAGTCGTGAGGTTCAAATTCTTCATCAGGGAATACTACAAGTGCATAGGCTGGGTCTTGAATTGATCTATGTCTCTCTTTCGCACCTACCTCTAAGGATTTTTCTCTCTTTTTTTCTTCTACTGCCACTTTGCACATCCACAAGTGAGTGTCTTCATGCATCCATAAGGATCCTGATCCTATGGAATGCACTGACTCGGTATCATCTTTAGCTCTATGGATGGGATTCCATTGGATGGGAGGACATCTCTATGGGAGTAATCTTTGAGATTCACTTTGGTCATAACACCTAGGTGTTCCAAATACAAGGAATTGGTTCCCCAATCCTGTACCACTTGCAACTGTCGCATAAATGGTCTTCCCAAAATTATCTCATAGGCATGGTTGTTGCTAAAATCACAGATAGCAAATGTATGCTCAAACTCTACACCACATGTAGTGAGACTTATTCCTTCTAGCAAGCATAAGGGTCTTTCTATGTGACCATCGGCCATCTGCAATTTCATTCTCGTTGGCCTGAGTGCTGGCTTGCCCCAACGCTTTCATAGGGAAGTGGTAGCAATTGCAACTCCTGCGCCTGAGTCCAAAATTGCCTTGGTTGTGTATCCTTGATGGGTGATGGGGAGATAGGTGTTTCCTTCTTCACCTTCACTCATATCTCCTATCTTTTCTAGAGGAATTTCTGGCACTGTTCTATGAGAACTTACCTGGGAACGCGGTTTAGCTACCTCTGGCATTTGTTCGGCTACATGTTTCCACAGTTCTGGAGTGAGGTTGCACTGCACTTTAGTGTTCCTTACTACCTCCGTATTCCTAGGTATGACTGAGTCTTCGTTTCGTACCATGACCGTGGGTGCTCTCATACATGTAGACTTTGCTTCCCACGGGCCCGTGAAGTGGGGTAATTCGTGTAAAGAATTAGACTCGAAGTTTAATCTCTCCTGAGATTGGTTACTCTTCTGCTCTCCATAAATGGAGGGAATCTCTTGTGGGAATTGATCATGCGCGTCATCCACAAGTTCAAAGGGAGGAGGGACTTCACTCTCTTTAGCCCATTTCTCTTCTTGAATCTCTCGCAAGAACTCCGGTGTCTACCGATTCATAGAAGAAGATGTGTCTGGCTCTGTGGAGTTGGGCACATAAGCTTCCTGGGCGGGAAGGCTTGGCCTTTCACTTGGCTTGCCCTTATTTTGAGAGGCGGGTTCCTTTTTTGATTGTGCAATTAGCCTCTCCAATCTTTCTAGCAGTCCATCAAAGTGCAACTGCGTCTTAGTTGAACTAGAGATGTTAAAGAGGCGACTGGCTTTAAACATGGTTTGAGCCAATTCCACCATCTTAGAACAAATTTTGGTTTGTTCAAGCTCTAGTTCTGCTCGAGGGTAACACTCTTCATGATCGGTTACGTTTGGCCCTTCTTGGATTCTGGCCTGATATGCTTTGAGCATCATATTTAGGTCCTCAGGAGTGGGATCTGCTAGAACTGATCCTACTCTAGGGGGTGGTGGGGTCTCGCATGAGGCGCTTTCTCTTCGCTCTGAATCCCTTCTTTAACTTCCTTGTCTTGTGAGTCCTTGCGTACCTTGACTACTGCCAACAGTCTTCTTCATAATGGTTATCCCCTGGGAAGTCGACTTCATTAATCTCCTTTTCTAGGTTACAGTACATGTTATTGGAAGCAGCAATGGTCATAACGTTTCTTGCTGCTGATCTTCGAGGGCTAACTTTTCTCCTACGTCTTACTTCGGTGAATCCTTCTGAATCCTTCTCTGCAACCAGAGTGCCCACTTCTTCCTCCCTCGTAGGGGGATGAGTGCCAACTTGAGGGAAAGGATCCGCGGCTCCATCGGTTTAAGCTTGTTTTTATTGGTACTTTGCTTCAAGGGGCAATCTTTGATCCTATGACCTTGGTGTCCGCAACGGAAGCACGCATTAGACAAATTCTTGTACGTAACCTTCTGTACCCAAATCTTACCATCTCCACAGTCTATGGAGCGATAGCCAAAACTCGTGATTTATTATAGCATATCAGTGGAGTGACGCAATCTGAGTGGCGTAATGCAGTAAGAACTTACGCTTGCTGAATGAAAAGTTCGTTGGCTAGCTCACATTTTTGTACAAGGAAATGTACAAGGAAAGGGAAAGAGCATAAATTGCAAGTGGTCGAGTTGCGTATAGAGCTGCTAGTTGCGGATTCGGATACTTCTGAAGCTAATACAAGTCAGAATACATTTATAGAACTCAGCGACGACATCATTCATCATCTTTGCTGTTCTGTATTTATGGAAGTCTCGCGCTGTCTATTTCTTTTTCATTTGACACAAGAGACAAGAAGATTAAATTAATGGAAACAGGTACACCGTACAAGTCCGTAGGGAGGCAGGGTCCCACTTGAACATGAGACCGCATCATTCATCATCAAGTAAAGACCGCAGCATTCATCATCTTCCCTGTTCTGTATTTATGGAAGTCTCGCGCTGTCTATTTCTTGTTCATTTGACACAACAGACAAGAAGATTAAATTAATGGCAGGATCCCACTTGAACATGAGAGATCACCAGAAGATGAGGTGTAAAAGAAGGTTCACAACAGCAGGTTTTTGCCTTGCTTTTCTCATGGAATCATTCGGTCTAATATCTTTGAACACTAAAGATTCGACTAATCCTCTTACAGCCAAAAGTATTTAGTGCTGGCTAAGAAGGCTGAATTGCTACCCTGACATCCCATGCTTATAAGAAGTGAAAATCGATAAAGCGAATCCCCTAAGTTCTCTCCCAAGACACTAGAGCATTAGGACCACCACATGCTAGAGAGAGGAGTCTCCTCCCAACCTTATGCTTCTATATGTAGCTCTCTCCAAGGGCGTGCTCTCTATCGCATTGTTAAATATTGATCTAGTTCTTCATAAGACATTTATTTAGGATGCTTTTTAATTAGTAATCTAATGTAATTGAATATCCCTGTTCTTTACTGAAATAATAAGATACTTTATGTTTATCATCTCCAAATGTTATGGAAGTCCAAAAAGAAGAACCAAAACTCTGTGAAACCATGTGATGCGAGACTATAACTCTTCAAAGATCTAATTATCATTAAGAGAAGTATACTAGATTCTCAAAAGATTAATGAAGTAAAATTTGAATATCATCGAACCACTTGATACCATCATGGTATCAATCGTCAATGTGGCGATTCACCAAGCTTCTATTTATGACATCGTGCATAGTGATGCTTCAACTCCAAATGCTTCAACTAGCCTAAACCGTACGTTGCTTCAACAAGTGAGAGTATTCGATAGAACCGATGAACCGTGCAATGCATCTAAATTAAGGAGAGGAGCCTAAATTAAGGAATATAAAGATATGGGGTCCTTAAGGAATCAATGCAACTTCAAGATTCATGATGCAACTAAAACATGTGTATCATCCCATGGTTTGATGTCCCATAAACATATTCCCTACATCGATCTGAGTACAAAATATGGTGTCTCATACCACCCTGCTTCATAGTCATATTTATGTGTGGGTGATACTTATTCTCACTTCCAAATTAATCTCTATAAGTCAATGTTTTATTCAAAACCTTCAGAAGGATTCAAGGTAAAAATCGTAGCTTTAACTTCACATTTACTAGGTCTCAAGTGTTGTACTAAATAATATTCCATGATATTATGCAATAAAATCTTTTGAAACCATTTGATAAAACAAATAACCATCCTTATATTCCAAAACATAAACTTTAATATATTTTTAAGTTACTTGAACTTCTCATATTGAAGACCTCTTGGCTTAATAATTTAACTTTTGACGAAAATATTTTTTTATTTTTTTTTTGCAGCCTTACATTGATATTCGTGGGATTTTTCGGGATTCTCTCAATTCCGTTACGTCTCGGAATCCATTAATGCTTTTGGATTTCAATTGTTCAAGATCCTTTAAGATAGATAAATTTATGTTTTATCTTCCACTTACTTGATTACCGTTATTATGGCTCGAGACTACAAACTTGGAATTGCTAGCTCTTTGTAGCTTTCACACTTTCCTTCGCATCATGTCATAAAGTTGTTTTCTAGGAAGTTGGACATGCTATATCTAATTACATCATGTCATAAAGCTGTTTTCTAGACAACTTTACTTCTTGGTCTATTTTATGGATCATTTTATCTTGTCTCTTTATATCCCATCAAACTACATGAATCTTGATATAACTGAAGAGAGCTATAATGCTTCATCATCTTATAGACTCGCGCTGTAACTAGATATCTTTTATAAATACATCTTAATGGACTTCTCCTAAGAGTTTCATGAACTACTTGTATTTGGGAGACGTTATTCCATAAATTAAGAACCACTACTTTGAATGTCTTGCATTTTGAAAGATAAGTTTGTCTTTGAACATGCTCATATAATTAAATTGCGAATGTCCTTTTTCCACAAGCATGCGAATGTCCTTTTTAAGCTCCAACTTTAAGAAAGTAAGCAATAGTGTCTCGTATGTACGACAATGCGTGTGCTTGAGTGCAAATTCATATACTCGCATGCATGCACAAATACATTACTCTTGCCTCCCTTTGTTCTACGTAACAACCCCCTCCCTCCCTCCATACATCTTTGTATAAAAGGACATTAATATCTAAGTCAAAGCATTCTTTAAGAAATACATCTTTGTATAAAAGGACATTAATATCTAAGTCAAAGCATTCTTTAAGAAAAAAAAACAGAATGCACAAATAGTCTTTCTCTTATTTGCACGAGGTAGAAAAAATTACCAATACATGTAACAAAGTGCTTCTTAATCCTTGGTATCTTTTCCAATACAAACATATTAGCTCTTTTGAATTTCATAAAATTTTGAGTCCTCCTATCATAAATCATGTATTTTCTTAATGCTTCAAGTATGATTCTATGCAAAGTATATGAAAGAAAAGCAACCAAGTATTGAAATAAAAAATAAACATATAATAATATTATTAGTTCAAAACCTGTATCCTTCCGTTGTCCTCAAGAAAAGCAATTCTTCTCCATCATTGGCTTGAAATGGCATGTGATTCGCTCTCTTTTATATTTACTATACAAGTGCCGTCTACTAACATACACTCTTTTTACTAGCATACGTATGTTTATTAACATACACTCCATTTAGTAATGTAAAATCACGTTACCAATATATTTTGTTTCCACTTACATAAATTTTATTTTATAACATAAAAATCTAGCTTAATTTTTTCTCTCAATTCATGGCTTGCACTCAACTTTGAGGTATTTGATTTGACTCGTGATCACGAAATCCTTTTTGAATCACGTTTCTCTAACCATACTTCTGGTATGCTATTAGTAATTGAGGAATTATTAGGGAGAGATTTTTGTGATATTATCATTATTCAATCATGATATTAACCTTTTGTGATAGTTTGAAAACTTCTTAGAAAAGCTATTTGACACCATCACTACTTTCTTCTAAATCCTCGGACCTTTTCAAAATCTCCAAAGAGATAGGAGGAAACCCTTCCCCCTAATAAAATTTCTGTGTAAAGAAATTAGAGCATTAGGACCACCACAAAAGGATCTCCTCCAAACCTTATTTCTCTATACATAACTCTCTCCAAAGGAGTGATGTCTATGGCATTGTTTAACATTGAATCGGTTCTTCACAAAACATCCATCTAAAAGATTTTCTAATTAGTAACATATTCCAACTGCATATCTCTGTTCTTATGCATTTATTCAATTGCAGACATGAACTTCAGGAAATTGCACTATCTACGCAATGCCTTCACAGTGAGTTCACTTTTTATATCTAATCTTGGTTGATAAGACCATTTCAAAGCTTTGTTTTCTTCAAAAACACTTTACCTTTAACTATGCACAAGTGAAGTACGCCCATCCTTGTCATACTTGAATTCTTCTAGCTTCATTATCTTCTAGATGATCATTTAAATATCTTTCTAGATCATGCTTTTGATTGGCTTGAAGTTAAACTTCACTTTTGATGTTTGAATCCTTTTAGGGATTTAATCTTACTTCAAGATTTATTCCAAGACTAAAAGATACCTATCATCCCATGATCGCCTCTCCCATACCATCATTCCTACATCAATTTGACTAGAAAATCTAGTGTCCCATACCACGATACTTTATATTCACAATTATGTGTTGGTGATACTTGTTCTCAATTCCAAAATCATCCCCATAAAGTATTGTCCTACTCAGACCCTTCAAAAGGATTCACAATCAAATATTTGCTTCTAACGTAATCTTAACTAGGTGTAAAAAGTGTCTTTTTCACTAGAATATTGCATGATATTATGCATTGGCTCATATATTTCTTGAAAAATTTTCAAAGCATTTGATAAAATAAGTTATTTAATCCAAGGACGTATAAAAAAAGAAGCAATATATTTTGAAGTTACTTGGACTTCTAATACTGACGACCTTTCGGTTATTACTCAATAAATATATAGCAAGAGTTGATGTCTTCTTGTCTTTAGATTCCTTTAGATTTCTCAATTATATCCCTACTCGATTTAGTCTAGGCATCCATGATGCTTTCGGGTTTTATCTTTCCAATACCCTTTCAAATAGGGAGATGTATGTTTTCTCTTACAAAAATGCAATAACCATAATTATCTTTATAGACTAAATACTTAGACTCTTATCTTTTAAACTTTCTTTTGCAGAAGTGAAACTTCGAGATGATCTATCTCACTTGTGGTTTGCAAATATCTTCAGGGATCCTAATAGCTATAGCATATAATAAAGTTGTTCTCTAGAAAACTTTACTCCTTCACTGAACATCTATTTTGTGAAAGACATTTTCTTGTATCTTTCTAGAGAAAGTTCGCAAATCAACTAAGATCCATTACTTGGAACTTCTTGCATTTGCAAAGAGAAGTTCATCTTTGAATATGGTAGCAAAATGGATTTATTCATTAAAATAAGAAAGCTTTACTATTCATCTAAGTTATTTTCATTATGAAATATTTTGTTCCCTAAGGATCACTTATCTAGGTTTCATCATGAGATAGAAACCTTTTCAAGGAAACTTCAAAGAAACTCTCTTGCTCTTCTAGAAAAAAAATTCCTTCAAAGTTTTGATGATTCTTCTACATTTATGCATCATTACTTGAGCCGCAAAAATGAACTAAAACACAAATATTGAATTTCAAAGCTTTGCTTTGTGTTCAATTAATATTCTTATAGTTTTCATCATTTCCTTTGATAGAATAAAGTGAGAAATGTCAAATAAAAGTGCCTATGGATCATTCACCATATGACAAGGTATTATCCTCCTTTGGGATTCATGACGATTCACTTAAGGACATTTAAGATTGCATTTCAAACTATTTCTTATGACTTTCTTAGTATCTTCTAAACTAACAATAATCATTGTTGGATGATAAAAAATCCTATGTGCATAATGAAAGAGAATGGACTTATAGGATCTTGATATGTTTTTGATAGAGGACGTGTGTCATCTTTGTTTCTTGGATTACTTTAGAGACTAAGAATTCAGTGTTGAATAGCCAAACTACGTCCATAGAGCTTTGAAATGCGAGAAAAATCACTTCTTTGTAATAGTGGTGCCTAAACCAACTACATCAAAACAAAATACTTGAGCTCCTCACAGAGTGCTAGCTAACAATATAGACACTATTCTGAATATTTCTCTATACATGAACAAGCACTGATCTTAAGACCTATAACACTCAAATAAGAGGTTATAAGGTTTCCAAAATGTCAGAAAAAACACTAGAAATGGATTTAGATTGCAGAAATAAGAATTATAATAACGTGGGATATGCTAAGATAATATATACAAATATAGTGTATATAATGAATTCTCTGCAAATTATGTAGAGAACAACTAGTAAGGGGGTGTGAAAAGAAAGGGGCCATATTAAGGACACTTCTCCACAACTCTACATCACAATAAAAACCATTAAAGACTTTGGGAGTCACGTACTATCTCTTTAACCTATCAAAAAACATGTGTCAAAAGGTGACGTCTAATCAGATTAAGAGGCGGCCTATTTCTTCTATAAGCAATTTCCATCCATTAGAGACAAGATTTCATGCCTCTAACTTGTGCAAATCATCCTCCTTTGATTGTGGATGATGTGGCATGTAGAACTTGAAGCATGTTCAAAAACTCCCGAACTTCAAATTGTTTGTCACTTCCAACACTTCCCCTGAAGCTCAAGTCCTTTTCTTTCATTGCTTCAACCTATGTCCCATATGTTGATTGCTTCTTTGAATCCTCCTAGATTTGAACCTTCAAGAAAATTTATAATCATGTCTATAACTTTCACTTTAGTGTTTGCATACCATATATCTAGATCAATTACCACAAAAGTACCTTTAATGAAGTGGTAACGAAATTCTATGTGATTATTCCATGCATGAAACTTTGGATTGTTGGCTAGGTAGATGCTTGAAATGTTGTCTCCATAAAGAGGAAACTCCTCCATTTCCAAGATTCGATTTTCCTTAAGTAGATTCTTAAGCCATAATAGCTCACATGTAGCCAATGCTAATCCTCTTTAATTGGCTTGTATGGATGAAAAATCATGAGTGGGATGCTTCTTAAAGCCCCATGAGATTACTTTTGTACCGATCATGACAATATAACCTAATATACTCCTTCGGTCATCCTTGCTACTTTCTCAATCAACATCAATATATCCTTTGACACTTAGATCATAATCATAAGAATAGAAAAGAACTTCATTTATGGTGTGGTTTATGTATCCAAGCACTTTTCCTATTGTCATAAGATGACCAGGAGTGGGTGCATGCAAAAATTGAGAGAGTACACCTACTAAATATCTAAGATCAGTTCTATTGTATGTAGCATAAATTAATGAACAAATTATTCTTCTACATAGTCTATCATGCACAAGTTTTTATTGGTCTCCATATGCTTAAATAGTGGCTTATAGCCACTGATACAAACCTGTATAACACATCCAATAAGTATTTTCTTTGAATCGAGAAGAATTCATGGTTTTTTTTTTTAATGAGAGGTTGATTCACTCAAGGGTTTTAGATTTTAGAAACACGGGTATGATGATTTCTATAGGGTATACATATAAACGTGTGATTTCAAGGGCTTTTTACATTTGCAGTTGGTATTTTGAAGAGTTTAGATTTATAATACAAAAACGATTCTAAGGATTTATCGTCAGTTAGTGTTCTCCTAGGGTTGGCATTAAGGATTCTTTGATATGGAGTTTAAAGGGTTTTGAAGGATCAATGGACATGTGATCTTTATACAAGTAGGGCTATAAACTATATGATTTAAATACAAATAGTATTTCTAATGCTCACACATGGGCTGACCCATTGATATATTTAAAATGTTTCACATCACATACTCATTTAAGTCATCCAAGCATTTGAAAGAAATATACAAATCTACGTTTTCTTCTTCTTCTTGCGTGTACTCAATCATTACTTTATCCATTACATTCATCGAATCACAATCAATATAGAGATAACTAATAAAAAAGAGATCAAATTTGAATGTTTGATACACCATCCATAGGGGATTTGATCATGATAATTTTTCTCTACTAAATGTGCACATCGTAAATGTGCACATCGTTCTGATGGGCCTATCAGCAAAGTCAAATAGAATCGTATCAAGATTCTTCTTGAAAGAGTTTTAGTTTTTATTTCAAGATTTTTCTTTTCAAAATAAAAACCATGACTTTCTTATGAAAATATAGATTCTTAGCAAAATGAAGACGACTTTAAAATACTTCCCAGTAACAACCTTTCCTTTTGACTCGTTTCATAATGACTTGTCATTTTATATAAATGTTTTTATGCTTTGCTCTTATACTCCTATCGAGAAATACTAGTATCTCCACTTTTGCATAGCTTCGTCTCATCTAGCCCAAAAAATAAATCTTAGAGGTGGTTTTGAGACCACATCTAACGTATGAGTGTTGTTTTCTGCTAGGAATCTAGAGATGTGCATTAGAAGGAGCCACAATTCCACTTCATAAGTGTTTTGGAAACATCGCATAGCCTATCTATATAACACAAGGTCTTCTTTTTACTAAGAACTTCGAGTAAGAGTGTTCTCTCTAGGTGTTCATAGCGGCTATAGGTGTTCATAGTGCATACATTCGTAGTAGTGTTTCTAATAATTTTGTATTGTAACTTAAAATCCTCTTTTTACTCGCTTAGAACATTTTGCTTACAAGAAGTGGAAATTGGTAAAGCGAATCCCCTAAGTTCTCTCCAATGAAACTAGAGCATTAGGACCACCACATGATACAAAGATGAGTCTCCTCCAAATCTTATGCCTCTACATGTAGCTCTCTCCAGGGGATTGCTCTCTATGGAATTGTTAAATATTGATCTAGTTCTTCAGAAAACATCTATTTGGGATGCTTCTTAATTAGTAACCTATTGTAATTGAATATCCCTGTTCTTTACTGAAGTATTAAGATACTTTATGTTAGTAATCTCCAAATGTTATGGAAGTCCAAAAAGAAGAAATAAAACTATGTGAGACCATGTGATGCGAGGTGATAACTCTTCGAACTTCTATTTTCAAAAGGTAGTAAAGCATTCTACTTATCATTAAGAGAAGTATACTAGATTCTCAAAAGATTAACGAAATAAAATTTGAATATCATCAAACCACTTGATATCATCATGGTATCAAACGTCAATTTGGCGATTCACCAAGCTTCTATTTATGACATCGTTCTATTACTCAAAATAGTGATGCTTCAACTAGCACGAAGTTAATCTTTCTTTCTCACAGAATCTTAAGCGTTCTTATTGCAAGCCAACCTAGTGGCTTGCTTGGGCGTAGCCTAAACCGTACTGTGCTTCAACAAGTGAGAGTATTCGATGGAACCGATGAGCCATGCAACGCATGTGAATAATGCTTGTTTAGTGTGGGGTAGACTGCTCATAGTACGCACCTACCTCTTGTGGATCTGATAGGGTAACATAGCTTGGTGGAAGGACACGAGCCTAAATTAATGCACCCACCCAATAGGGACATAGCACTTTAAAGCAATATAGAGGTATGGGGTCCCTAAGGATTCCATGCAACTTCAACATTCATGGTGCGACTTAAACATGTCTATCATCCCATGGTTTGATGTCCCATAAACATATTTCCTAGATCGATTTGAGTACAAAATATGCTGTCCCATACCACCCACCCGAGTTCATAGTCATATTTATGTGTGGATTATACCTATTCTCAGTTCGAAATTCATGTCTATAAATCGATGTCTTATTCAAATCGAATGTAAGGTAAGAAACGTAGCTCTAAATTGATAATGCTTCATGATATTATGCAATGAAATAATGCTTCATGATATTATGCAATGAAATCTTTTGACACCATTTGATAAAACAAATAATCATCCTTCTATTCCAAGGTCTTTAAAAACATAAACTCCAATACATTTTTAAGTTACTTTAACTTCTCATATTGAGGACCTCTTGGTTATTAATTTTTGACGATAAATATTTTTTTTTTTGCTTTGTTTTCTTCAAAGGAAGCCTCACATTGATATCCGTGGGATTTTTCGGGATTCTCTCAACTCCTTGACGTCTCGGAATCCATTAATGTTTTATCTTCCACATGCTCGATTACCCTAATTATGGCTCGAGACTACAAACTTGGAATTGCTAACTCTTTGTAGGTTTCACACTTTCCTTCGCATAAGTGGAAGTTGGACAACTTTACTTCTTGGCTAGATATTTATTTAATGGATGATTTTATCTTGTCTCTTTATATCCCATCAAACTACATGAATCTTAATGCGAATGTCCTTTTCCACAAGGATATAATTGAAGAGAGCTATAAAGCTTCATCATCTTATAGACTCGCGCTATAACTAGATAGTTTTTATAAAGACATCTTAATGGACTTGTCCTAAGAGTTTCATGAACTACTTGTATTTGGGAGACGTTATTCCATAAATTAAGAACACTTACTTGTAATGTCTTGAATTTTGAAAGATAAGTTCGTCTTTGAACATGGTAGGAGAATGGCTTTGTTCATGAAATAAGAAAACTTTACTAATTCATCTAATTTCTTTTAATTATCAGATATCTCATTCCTTAAAGACCACTTATCTAGGTGTCATCATGAGATAGAAACGTTTTGTAGGAAGCTTCAATTAAACTCTCTTGCTCTTATAAAAGATGAAAACATTTCTTTCAAACTTTGAATGATTCTTTGCCATTTATGCATAATTACTAGAGATCCGAACATCAATTGTACACACAAATAATGAATTTCATAGCTCAATTTGAGTTTGAGCCTATACCGACACTGCCTATACCAACGGTCACTCGTGGCGCCGGTATAAATGTCAGAAAACATGACTTAAGGATACCAACGGTCAAGTGACCATCGGTATGACCATTTTAAACGGATCGTCGGTGTGCTCGACAGTCGTCGGTATAAGCATTGATATAAGCATCGGTATGAGCGTCGATAAGAGCGTCAGTATAAGCATCGATAATTTACTGGAAGTTACGGACGCCCATACCAGCATCCATACTGAGGCTGACTTTTAAACATACTGGGAACGTGAGAGCAAAACTTCACTTTTTTGCGCGTGTTTGAGTACTGTTTGTCTTCTGTCGAACTTGTGCGCATGAAGCGAATTGTGAACTGCATTGTCTTGTGCACACACACACACAAATCTCTCTCTCTACACACACTCTCCCTTGGTTTAGATATCAGATCTTGGTACGTAGTGTGCGTACTGTTAGCCTTTGTCTTTCTCTATGCTTTAGGTCTTACAATTTCTCTTCTCTTTGATTTTGCAGAAGTTCTTTGGTGTCTATTGTTTGGAATTCGACGACATACATTATGCTTTGAGGACAACGATCCAAAAGAGGGACATACTTGTAAGTGATTGTTTTATTGTCTATTGACAGAGAGAGAAAGAGGGAGAGAGAGAGGAAAAGATATGCATACATACACATACACATACACACACAAATACACACATACATGCACACACATACATACACACACATACACATATACACACATGCATGCATACATACACACACATACACATATACACACATGCATACATACACATAGCAAAATAGAGCATACATACACACACACACACACACATCTACACATTTACACATGCATACATACACACATACATGTACACACATGCATGCTTACATACACACACATATACACACATGCATGCGTACATACACACATATACACACATGCATGCATACACACACTTACAAATAAACATATATGCATACATACACACACATATGCATACACACATACATACACACACATATATACACATATGCATACATACACATACACACACACATACACACATACATACACACACATATATACACATATGCATACATACACATACACACACACATCTACACATTTACACATTTAGATTTTTATAGGTGTTTAAGTATCTAGGTTTTAGTATTTTAGGTTTAAGTCTAAGTCTTTCTGATTAGGGTTTTAGGGTGTTAACACACATGCATGCATACACACACATACAAATATACATACATGCATACATACACACACACATGCATACACACATACATACACACACATATATACACATATGCATACATAGACATACACACATATACACACATACATACACACATATATACACATATGTATACATACACATCCACACACATACACACACACACATCTGCACATTAACACATTTACATTTTTATAGGTGTTTAAGTATTTAGGTTTTAGTATTTTAGGTTTAAATCTAAGTCTTTCTGATTAGGGTTTTAGGGTTTTAACACGTACATAACATATATACACACATACACATACACATATAATAAATATATAGAAAGTACTAGTGTTTTAAATAATTTAATCAAATATATATAATTAAATATATAAAAATAGAAGTAATTAAGAAAAAATCTGAATATATAAATCAATATATATATATATATATATATATATATATATATATATATATATATATATATATATATATATATATATATATATATATATATATATATATATATATATATATATATATATATATATATATATATATATATATATATATATATATATATATAATAGGGTTTTAGGTTTTTAGGATTAAGATTAGGGTTTTAGGTTTTTAGGATTAGGATTAGGGTTTTAGGGTTTAAGGAAAAAACTGAATAAATAAATAAATATATATATAAAATAGGGTTTTAGGTTTTTGGGATTAGGATTAGGGTTTTAGGGTTTTAAGATTTAAGGAAAATATTTGAATAAATAAATGAATATATATATATAATTAAATATATAAAAATAGGATTAACTAAGAAAATCTGAATATATAAATAGATATATTTATAAAATAGGGTTTAAGGTTTTTATGATAAGGATTAGGGTTGTAGGATTAGGGTTTTAGGTTTTTAGGATTAGGATTAGGGTTTTAGGGTTTTAGGGACTAACGAAAAAAGCTAAATAAATAAATAAATATATATATATAATAGGGTTTTAGATTTTTAGGATTAGGATTAGGGTTTTAGGGTTTTAAGATTTAAGGAAAAAATATGAATAAATAAATAAATATATATATGAAATAGGATAATTATATAGATAAATAAATATAAAAAGTATTAATGTTTTAGTGTTTTACATAATTTAATTAAATATATATAATTAAATATATAAAAATAGGATTAATTAAGAAAAAATCTCAATATATAAATAAATATATATATAAAATAGGGTTTTAGGTTCTTGGGATTAGGATTAGGGTTTTAGGATTAGTGTCACTGTTATCGGTGTCGCCCCTGCGGGTGGTGCTACTCCCGTAGGAGGTATGTCTCATAGTTTTGTGACTCCACCATGACCATCTTTTCAGCCATCTCCTATTGGGTCTAGTAGTAGACATGTGCATTCGACACCTCAGCGCGATACAGGTTCTGACCCGTCTCGTAGATCGAGGTGATGCTCTAGAGCAGGAGGTTCTAGGAGTGGATCTATAGGTAGGTCTGGAGGAGGCGGCTGTTGTGGAGGCCGTGCGATAGACGTACTCGCCCACTTCTACTCCTAGGACGAGTACCTCAGATGTAGGTACGCCACACAGTACACCACGTGGAACACCACGTACACCTTCGAGTGCTCATGACCATGATGACTCCAAGGTGTATAGTATCCGAGATGGAGCTCTGGTAATGGATGCGGCTCGCAAAGCAATGCATGCACGTATAGGATAGCTTTGCTCCATACAGTTTGGAAACTCCATCATGCTAAAATGGAGTGAACAAGATAGAGATCGAAAGAATTATATCACACAAACGATTTATCAAGAGTTCCGACCAGCCCATGGAGAATCTGTTGTCAGTTCAGAGTTGATTCTGCACACCGCACATGAGGTGATGTCCCATCGATGATCAGAGCCTCATGATGGTTTCAGAGCAGGCCTACCAAAGCCTGTATGGTTAGATGCTGAGGAGTGGGATCTGATTCACGACGAGCTATAGTAGACTCCTGACGGATATCGCTAGCAGCGAGATGCCGCAGCCACACGTTTAGATATGGTTGTACCATCACATTTGGGTAGCGGCGGATATGACACGATGCATCATGAGTTTGTAAGTACCATTTCATTTATTGAAGTTATTTGTGTTAAGTTTCTCATGTATGTTCCTCTAATGTTTTGTATATTTGTTGCAAGAGCTGGCAATGGGTCGTCCTCCAACAGGAACGGAAGAGTCTTATGGATATCAGCATGGATTGACTGCACTATTGGAGGACTTGGAGGGACGTGGTGCTGTCCTTTCATGGGAGCATTTGCGATGAGGTGATTAATTTATAAATTTTGTTTTTACTTGTTGTTTGTAATTTCATGTGAATTTATCTCATTCCATTAATATTCTTTGTTGGAGGACTGTTTATATGGAACGTTCTTTGTCTGTGTATGGCAGGGGCACACAAAAATTTTGTATTTGGTTTTTATATGGCAATGCATTGCTTTTCCAATTTTGTAAAAGCGTCATATATGACAGTGGTTTGCCACAGTCTTGTACATGCTTCATTTATGAAATATATCACTTTCTTTGTACATGGTTCATGGTTCATGGTTCATTCTGATTATCTCTTTTGTGTCCAATAATATTCTGTTTTATGAAATCATATTTCAGTTGACATTAGAGTACACATCACATGTACTCGTTTTTTTTTGGGCAGAGTGTATTGTCTTTTGTTAAGCAACATCATGGTAATGTTGTTGTAGCAAAAGACAACACACTTTGCCCAAAAAAAACTTTGCAGATATGGTCATGAGTATAAGCGATGGTACTCCCAGTAATGTCACCAGAATAAACGTCGGTACACCCAGTGGGCGCAGTATATGTGACGGTGCACTCAGTAGAGGCGTCGGTGTGGGCGTCACTAAAAGCACCAGAATTACCGACGCTTATACCGACACTCATACCGATGCCCATACCGATGCTTATACTGATATCCATAGTGGCGCTATAGTACCGATGCGCATACCGACAACTTCACAGACGTCGCGGCAAAAATAGCCATGTTCATTTCCCTCGGTAAAAACCTTGGTATACAATGGATGTGTTGTAGTGAGCTTCCACCATTTCATCGGTTGGAATCGAGTGAGAGGTCTTAACTAAAAGTGCTCATGGAACTTTGAGACTATGATAAGTAATTATCCTACCTTGACATGCTTGAGCAGTTACATAAGAATATGTAAGGTCGCATTTCAAACTTTTCTTTATGACTCTTTTAGCATCTCCTATACTTTGAGTAATCATAAATGTTTCTAGTTTTGCAAATATACATGCATTCTTGACCATAAATATGGTGAGGAAACATAGTTCTCCGAAGGTATCTCACTTATGCTTAAGTTCTACTAAATATGAAGTATTTGTGCTTCAACTTTAAATTGTTTCCTTGATACATAACTATAAATTTAGGAAGAAATCTAGTAGCTCATTCAGTGATAGATTACATCTAACATTTCCTTGCAACTAAGTATCTTCGTTTCTTTCGAATTTTTAAGGTCAAACTTTAAGAAAGTAAGCTAAGTGCATTGACCTATATTCCTGCCTACTCATGGAAAACAATAATGTCTCGTATGTACGAAAATGCACGTGCTTGTATATATAATCGCATGCATTAAATGCTTCAACCACTTCTTTTCTTTTACCATCCTTTATATGCATGCACTTCCTCCACCTATAATGTGCAAAAATACATTACTCTTGCCTCCCTTTGTTCTACGTAACAACCTTACTATAAACATTGTTTTGTGCATCTAGAACCTTCTTCTAATGCAAAAAAATCTTTATCTTTGTATAAAAGGACATTAATATCTAAGTCAATACATTCTTTTAGAAAGACAATACATTCTTCATGTTGCCCAAGTTCCTCAACTAAGATCTAAAACCAATGCTCCGAATTGAACCCACTGAGGAGTATGATGGGATAAACACTTGCCCCAAAAAGCCATGGTTGAGGATTATTTCCTAATCATCTTGAGATGTGGTTCATCCACCTCATAGAAGGATTATGTGACATGTGCCCTTATTATGATATTTCTAGTTGGGCAACACAATGAGAAGAGCAACAAAATAATACCCACTAGGTATGAGGGAAATAATAAAACTATGCGTGGGTGATTAAAAATCTTATTTCAAAATTGCAAAATATTAAAATAAGAATCCAACAACAATTTTTCTCTTGCAAGAGGCACCCAAAACTATGAAAAATATTTTTATTTCTTATAGGGCTTGAAGGAGAGATGTAAAATACCCCAATAAATAATCTTGGTTATCCCCATATAGTCCACACTAGTAAAACTACCTCTTAACAAGATCATAGGTCTTGTTAATTTCTAGGTGTTCCACACTAAGTATGTAATGGAACTCAAACAAGAATAATGGTCTTAGCTCTAAGCCCTTCGAGACACACATCTTATGTCTATATAATAGATATCCATCTTGGATAGTGTAATTCTTCCACTTAAGTCCTCTTTGAGTTTGCATCAAAACTTCATTCTTCCATCTTGGATAGTGTAATTCTTCCACTTAAGTCCTCTTTGAGTTTGCCAGATGTAAATAGGAGCTATATCAATGGATAACGAAAGATGTTCCCTTTCTCTTTTCACATTTTTTATCATAGATAAAGTTATATGGGCATAGTTTTTTTATCACCTATGATAGATCATGATAAACTTAAGAAGATCTATAGCTCCTCAATTTTCGATGGATGTGGCCATTGAGATAAGAAACACTTTACCTTTAACTATGCACAAGTGAAGTACGACCATACTTGTCATACTTGAATTCTTCTAGCTTCCTTATCTTCTAAATGTTCCTTTAAATATCTTTCTAGGTCATGCTTTTGATTGGTTTGAGGTTAAACTTCACTTTTGATGTTTGAATCCTTTTAGGGACTCAATGTGACTTCAACATTTATTCCAAGACTAAAAGATACCTATCATCCCATTCTTTCCTCTCCCATACCATCTTTCCTACATCAATTTCATTAGAAAATATAGTGTCCCATACAACCATACTTTATATTCACAGTTAAGTGCTGGTGATACTTATTCTCAATTCCAAAATCATCCCCATAAAGTAGCGTCCTACTCAAATACTTCAAAAGGATTCACGATCAAAGATTTGCTTCTAACTTAACCTTTACTGGTTTAAAAAGTGCCTTTTTCACATGAATAGTGCATGATATTATGCATTGCTTCATATGTCTCTTGAAAAAGTTTCAAAGCACTTGATAAAATAAGTTATTTAATCCAAGGTCTTAGAAAAAAAGAAGCAATATATTTTGAAGTTAGTTGGACTTCTCATATTGAAGAGCTTTCGGTTATTACCCAATAAGTATATAACAAGAGGTTCTTTCTTCTTGTCTTTAGATTCCTTTTGGAGAAAAACCTTATGCTGATGGCCATGGGATTTCTCAATTATATCTCTACTCGATTCAGTCTAGGCATCCATTGATGCTTTTGGATTTTATCTTTTGAATACCCTTTAAGATAGGTAAATGTATGATTTATCTTACAAAATTTCAATAACCATAATTATCGTTACAAAATAAATATTGGAATCATGAACTCTTATCTTTTAAACTTTCCTTTGCATAAGTGAAACTTGGACATGATCTATCTAACTTGTGGTTTGCAATGATCCCACTATTCATAGCTATAGCATATAATAAAGTTGTTATCTAGAAAGGTTTACTTCTTCACTAAACATCTATTTGGAGGAAGACATTTTCTTGTATCTTTCTAGAAAACGTTTGCGGATCAACTAAGATCCATTCGTTGGAACGTCTTGCATATGCAAAGTTCATCTTTGAATATGGTAGCAGAATGTGTTTATTCATTAAAATAAGAAAGCTTTACTATTCATCTAAGCTCTTTTCATTATGAAATATTTTGTTCCCTAAAGATCAATTATCTAGGTCTCATCATGAGATAGAAACCTCTTATAGGAAACTTCAAAGAAACTCTCTTGCTCTTCTAAAGAAAAATCCTTCAAAGTTTCGATGATTCTTCTAGATTTATTCATCAGTACTACAAATGCAAAAATGAAGTAAAAACACAAATATTGATTTTCAAAGCTATGCTTTTGTGTATAAGTACCATTCTCATAGTTTTCATCATTTCCTTGGATGGAATCAAGTGAGAAATGCCAACTAAAAGTGCTCATGAATCATTGAGCATATGATAAGTTATTATCCTACTTTGGGATTCTTGACGATTCACATAAAAACATTTAAGATTGCATTTCAAACTATTTCTTATGACTTTCTTAGTATCTTCTATACTAACAATAATCATTGTTCGAGGATAGACACTCCTATGTGCATAATGAAAGAAAATGAACCCTTCTACGATCTTAATTTGTTTTTGATAGAGGATCTATGTTATCTACATTTCTTTGATTACTGTAGAGACTAAGAATTCAGTGTTGAATACCCAAACTACATCTATAGAGCTTTGAAATGCGAGTAAAATCACTTCATTGTAACACTGGATGGTGCCTAAACCAACTACATCAAAGAGAAATACTTGATGTCTTCATTAAGTTCTAGCTAACAATATAGACATTATTGTGAATATTTCTCCATACATGTACAAGCACTGATCTTAAGACATATAACACTTAAATAAGAGCTTATAAGGTTCTCAAAAAGTCATGAGAACACTAGAAATGGATTTAGATTGGAGAAATAAAAATTATAATAACGTGGGATATGCTAAGATAATCTATATAGATAGAGTGTATAAAATGAATTCTCTGCAAAAAATGTAGAGAATAACTAGTAAGGGGTTGTGAAAAGAAAGGGGCCATATTAAGACACTTCTCGAGAGCTTTACATCACAATAAAAATCATTAAATACTTTAGAAGTCACATACTATCTCTGTAACCAATTGAAAAACATATGTGTCAAAAGTTGAGGTCCGATCAGATTAACAGCCGGCCTATTTCTTCTCTAATCAATTTCTTTCCATTAAAGACAAGATTTAATGCCTCTAACTTGAGGAAATCAACCTCCTTTGATTGTGGATGATGTGGAATGTAAAACTTGAAGCATGTTCCAACACTCATCAACTTCAAAATTTCTGTTACTTCCAAGGCTCCCATTGAGGCTCAAGTCATTTTTGTTCATTGCTTCAACCTATCTCCCATATATTGATTGCTTCCTTCAACTCCTAGTTTTGAATCTTCAAGAAAATTTGTCATCATGTCTCTAACATGCGCATACCATATATCTAGATCAATTACCATCAAAGTCTCTTTAATGAAGTGGTAATAAAATTCTAGGTGATTATTCCTTGCATGAAACATTGGATTGTTGTTCAAGAAGATGCTTGAAATGTTGTCTCCATAAAGATGAAACTCCTTCACTTCCAAGATTTGATTTCCTTAAGTAGATTCACAAGCCATAATAGAGCACATGTAGCCAATGCTAATCCTCTATAGTTAGCTTGTATTGAGGAAAAATCAAGAGTGAGTTGCTTCTTAGAGCTCCATGAGATTAGTTATGTACCGATCATGAAAATATAACCTAATATACTTATCCTTGCTACTTGCCCAAACAACATCAATGTATCCCTTGACCCTTAGATCATCATCATAAGAATAGAAAAGACCTTTATTGATGGTGTACTTTATGTATCCAAGCACTTTTCTTGTTGTTATGAGATGACCACGAGTGGTTGCATGTAAAAATTTGGAGATTACACCTTCTTAATATCTAAGATCAGTTCTATAGTATGTAGCATAAATAAAGAACAAATTATTCTTCTACATAGTGTAATGTAATGAAAAAGTTAGTATTGGGCTCCATAGGCTGAAATAGTGTCGTATAGCCACTTATACAAAATCTATATAACACATCCAATAAGTATTTTCTTTGAATCAAGAAGAAGCCATTATGTGCACACATCGCCTCTATTCCCAAGAAGTAATTTACCATTTCAAGATTAGAGATCATGAAATCCTTTCATATCCTTTATTTGATATCTTTAATACCTACAAATTCATTTCTTGTGATGATCAAATCCTTCACATATATGGATATATATACCATCTTTTCTCCTTGCCTCTTCATGTAAACTAATGGATCCACAACACTTTCATTGTACACACAACTTGATAAATAATCCACTAACCTCTAATTCCTGGCCTTTAGGGCATCCTTTAGTCCATAAACTATTATCCTTAGCTTGCAAAAAATGATTGGGTACCTAGTATTAGCAAATCGTTGTGTTTGGCTCATGTAGAATACTTCTTCAAGGATTTTATTGACGAAGGCATTCCTCACATGCAAG
This sequence comes from Ceratopteris richardii, assembly GCA_020310875.1. Taxonomy (NCBI): domain Eukaryota; kingdom Viridiplantae; phylum Streptophyta; class Polypodiopsida; order Polypodiales; family Pteridaceae; genus Ceratopteris; species Ceratopteris richardii. Next base: position 82,682,263 of record CM035406.1, read on the forward strand.
TGATAAAAGGTGCATTTTGTAGATATGTCCACTACAATAAATGTACTAGTTATTGACATCTTTGCCACGATGTGAGAGAGAAGGAGGATGTGAAAGCACAACTCAATTGGATAAAGCCTTTTCATCTATCCAACAAGCGACAATGCATACTCAGCACCTTCAGTGATAGACCCTGGTCCCTCACCTACACTTTACGAGAAGAAGCAAAGTACACAATTTTGAAGTAGAAGGATCACATGGATGAAAGGTTTTGGAGGATGAGATTGGTGAGTGGTTCAAATAAGAGAAGATTGTGAATAAAAGAAGTGTTTGAATCCGTGCTAACTACGAGAGTCTATCTAGAAGTTGGAGAAGAAACATATGACATATCATAATCTGTGGATGAAAGTATGTTACTACCATCTAGGGGCACCAAGAAACAATGATATGGGTAAAAACCTTAATAAAAGCATGTTAATACAATAATGCCAAATAACTAGACACAAGGAATCCTAAGCATGGATGAGGTTCACCGCTTACTATACAAAGGCAAGATTGTGCACTGATAGAAGCAAAAGTATCTTGAAATAATTTGCTTTGCCTCTTAGTGGGCCCTGAAAACATCAATTGGTAAAACCCGATGTATGATCAACATTTTATTTAAAGATCTCCAAGATCAAACTTTCCAAATTGACTTAACCTTCCAATCTTTCATGTATGGACACATTGGACTTCGTTTATTTCTTTCTTCTCTCCTATTCTAGACTTGGGTAACCAATTTATTTTGTTCTATTTACTATTTTTCTTTTCTTTTGTTTGTTTTCTCTTCTTAGTAATTGCAGACACAAAAGTCAAGAGATGGGAGCAAGCTTGCAGATTGACAAGCTAAAAAGAGAGAAGTTTCCGGCATGGTCCATGAGGATGGTAGCACACCTTGTGAGCAAAGATTTGATATCATTAATTACAGTAGAAGAAGAAAAGGCTGAGTTTAAGGATCCAAGTGCTCCAACAAGAGACGAACATACCGAATTAAAGAATTGGATGAAGAGAGATGCTCAAGCCAGGAGCATCATTTACATGGCTGTAAATGATTATCTTCTACCACACATTAGAGGATTAGAAAGTGTAGTAGATATATGAAATGCTTTGGAAGAACATTTCCAAAACACAACCAAATCGAGGAAGGCTTCACTATGGGCTGAATTTACAACATTCAAGAAGAAAGACTCTCAATCAATTTCTGACTATGTTACAAGGATGAAGAACATTGCAGATAGCTTGGGAGTAGTAGATGAAGAAATTGAAGAAGACAAGTTGGTAAGGCAAATACTTACTGGTCTAAGAGGAGATGAAAAGTGGAAACCTTTGATGTTGTTTACAGAACTATCATTAGATCAATTTACTCCTGATCTTAATCAAGTGTTAGGACATATGCTAACATTTGAGCATGACATTAAAGGAGAGAATGAAAGAGGTTCAAGTCAAGCAATGTATTCAAAGGATAAGAAGAATAATGCTAAAGGAAAGCAGAAAAATGATGAAGAAGGATCTTCAAATCAAGGAAAGTTCATGAAAGGGAAGATGAACTTCAGAGGTAAAGGAAGAGGACGTAAGAACAAAGATAATACTAAAGCTTGTTGGATTTGTGGCAGAACATTTCATTTGGTAAATGATTGTTGGTATAACAATGACAATAGGGGAAGTCATAATCAAAATTTCAGTCCTAGAGGAAGAGGAGGCAGAAATCAAAGAGGCAATTTCATATTACAATTATGGTTCAGATCAGAAGGAAGACTTGACCCTTATCCTGAGTGCAACTCATGAAGTAATCAATGAAGATCAAATGGTTTTTTTTATTGACTTTACCAAACACAAGGTTGAGATCATTGGATCAGTGAAGATAAGGAGTGGAAGTACACTTCTAAGCAAGGTACTTTATGTTCCAACAATCCCTAAAAATTTAATAAGTATATGGTAAATTATTGAGAAGGGATATGAAGTTAGATTTACAAGTGATGGGGTTTATGTTGAAGATCCAAGTCAATGATATAGAAGCATTGTCATAGGGAAAAAGGAAGGAAGATTATTCACTCTCAAAGTCCAAGGTAATGTGGGTCATGCATTGTTTACTTATGGAAGTCAAAAGATGTCTGAATTGGATATATGGCACAAGAGGTTGGGACATTTTAATGAAAGGGGAATTAAAGAAATGACAAATAATGGTGCAATACTTGGTCTACAAAATATTGAAGGTCAACATATGAAATACAAATGTGAGGCTTGCCAGTTAGGTAAAGCTGACAAGAAATCATATAATAAGCAAGGATACATGTATTCAAATATGCTTGAATTGGTTCATACAGATGTATGGGGTCCTTCAAAGCACTATAGCATAAATGGATCAAGGTATTATGTGCTATTTGTTGATGATGCAACCATATGGATTACTCTATATGTGATCAAGGATAAATCTGAAGTGTTGGAGACATTTAATTACTATCATGCATATGCAGAAAGAATTACAAGACAAAAGCTCAAGAGATTTAGATCAGATGGAGGGGGAGACTATTCTTCTAAAGAATTTGATGATTATATGTGGAATGAAAGTATCAAAAGAGAAGTGACTTATAGGTACTCCCCAAAATAAAGTGGAGTTGCAGAAAGAAGAAATAGAACTCTTATAGAGTTTGCAAGATCAATGATGAAGGAAAAAAGATATCCTAATTATATGTGGGCAGAAGAAATTAATACTACAACTTATCTTGTGAATAGATTGCCTTGCAAAGCTTTTGAGGGAAGGAATCCTTATGAAGCATGGTGGGGTAAGAAACCTACTCTTGATCACTGCAAAATATTTGGATGTTTGGCATATGCTTATGTTCCATCTCAATTGAGACATAAGCTAGAACCTAAAGCAGAAAAATATATGTTCATTGGGTATGATGATAAACAAAGGGGATAGAGGTTGTGGAATCCATCCACAAAACTATTTCTTGTTTCCCGAGATGTTACATTTGATGAGCAAAGCATATGGTTTATAAGATCAGATAATGTATGTATAGATCTTGAAGAAATCAAAAGGAAAGGGAAGTCAAAGATGAAGGTATATGAAGAAGATATTGATGATGATGTTTGTAGAAATGAAATGTAGGACAATTATGAAGATAGACCAAGTTTGATCGAGAACAAACAAAAGGCGAAACTTCAAGAAGTGCAGTTATTAGAAGATCATCAAGAGATAGAAAACAACCTATCAAGTATAGTTATGATACCTCTTTTTTGACAACCAAAGATTATGCTTACATTGTGAAGAGAGATGAAGATCCATCCACATATGATGAAGCTAAAGGAAAGGTAAATTGAGAAAAAGCAATGAAAGAAGAGTATGATGCTCTACTTGAGATTGAGACATGGGAATTGGTGCCAAGGCCAAAGAATCAGAAAGGTGAATGGATGTAAGTGGGTGTATAAGACAAGAGGTTTGTAGATGGAAAAGTGTCTAGATACAAGGCTAGACTTGTGGTCAAAGGATATGTCCATACACATGGAGTGGACTATGATGAAACCTTTACTCGAGCAGCCAAGATGTCGACAATCAGAACTATAATTGCAATTGCTACATGTAAAGGTTCGAAACTTTCTCAACTAGATGTAAAGAATGCACTTCTAGATGGATATATTGCAGATGAAGTATACATGGAGCAACCAGAAGGTTTCAAAGAGTCAAATGAATCAGATTATGTGTCCAAGCTCAAGAGAGCTTTGTATGGTCTAAAAAAAGCTCCAAGAGCATGGAATTACAGATTAGTCAAGTTCTTCAATGAACTTGGATATCAAGCCTCAAAGGCAGATAGTAGTTTGCTAGTGAAAGCAAATGAAGATAGATACATTTATGTGTGTATTTATGTTGATGATATTATTGTCATAAGTACAGATGCTCAAGGAATCAAGGAGCTAAAGAAGCATATGGAAAATGGGTATAAGATAAGTGATTTGGGAAATTTGTCTTATTTCCTAGGGATGGAGATTATATACACTGAACATGGAGAGTATGTTACACAAGAAAGTTATCTGAAAAATCTTCTTATGAAGTTTAATATAGAAAATTGTAAGTCCTCGACTACACCATCGGAGGTTAATCATAAACTAAGCAGGTATGGAGGAGAAGAGTTGAAGGAGATGAAGACATCTCAGAGTATGGTAGGTAGCTTAATCTATACTACTTTGACAAGACCAGATCTTTCATATGCAATTGGTGTCTTATCTCAATTTATGCATTGCCCAAAGCAAACGCATTGGGTTTGTGCTAAGATACATCAAAGAAACTTTGAATGAAGGTTTGTATTATGGATTCACTTCTGATACTAGGCTCAAAGTGTTTAGTGATGCAGATTGGGCAAGTAATTCATATGATAGAAGATCTACTCATGGTTATTTGTGTAATATTGGAGATAAGCTAATTTCTTGGTGCTCAAAGAAGCAACATATAGTTGCATTGTCATCCACAAAGGCTCAATACAAAGGAGTGGTGGAAGCGGCAAAGGAAGTAATTTGGTTGAAGACTTTACTAAAAAGTCTAGGAATTTATCAGAGTGTTCCAATCATATTTGGAGACAACATGAGTTCACTATATTTGGCAGCTAATCCTTTTTTTCATGCCACGACTAAACACATAGAGATTCAGTATCAATTTTTGAGAGAAAAGGTACTTGAAAAATTTCACCAAGAAAAGAGCAAGTGGCAGATATGCTGACAAAAAGCTTGGATGGACCAAGGTTACAAAGGTTTAAAGAGATGGCAAGTATAAAGAAGGTGCAGGTAATCAAAATTGATGATTGAGGGGGAGCTGTTGGAGCAAGACAATCATCAATGGATGATTACATGAAGCTTAGGAATGAAGAAGTGAAGAAAACATTCAGGCTCAATGCATGAAGTCAATTGAAGAACCAGAAAAAAATGTTTTGTACATTCATGTATAGTAGCTTTGGAAAAACACTTAAAAATGTAGTGACGAGTTTATACTCACATGTATATATAAGCTCATGTATAGTCGTGTTATAAAAAAGAGAGATGAAGAATAGATGCAAAAGAAGTCAATAGATTTCAAGTTGTTCAAGAGATAGATGAGTAGATAGTTTTCACGTGAGTTAGCGAGTGGTCTTTCCTAGAATTTTCTCAGCCTGATCATGTAGATCAGCAAATCTTTTGTACACATCTAATTCATAAGCTATTCAAGCTATGACCAAATTTTGGTGATCTAATTCTCTTCAAGTTGTGTGTACGACAAGTAGGAACATTCATATGTAGAAGTCTGCAAGTGAAGTTCGCAGAATTGCGCATTTTGCTGCTTAAAGATTTCTTGGACCTTAGTGATCAGTGTAAAGTCTTTTATGTTTGAGCATTCAAAATCTAAGTGAGAAGGTAAGGAAGATTTGTTCAAAAGCATTTAGCAAAACGGATTAGATTATGAGAGAAATCAACTTAAGAAGTTGAGCATGTCAAAGTCACACTACAACAGATCGGTGGTATACCGAAGTTTTTACCGAGGAAAATGAACGTGGCTTTATTTGCCGCGACGTCGATGTAAAGATCGGTATGCGCATCAGTACCAAAACGTCGGTATAAGCATCGGTATATGCGTCAGTATAAACGTCGTTATAAGCATTGGTATATGCGTTGATAATACCGACGCCCATACCAAGGCCTCTGTTGGGTGTTCCGTCACGTATATCATCGCTTGCTCTGTGTACCGACGCTTATTCCGATGACATTATTGGGAGTACCATCACGTATACCAACGACCATACCTGCAAAATTTTTTTTGGGCAGAGTGTGTTGTCTTTTGCTACAGCAACATTACCATGATGTTGCTTAACAAAAGACAATACACTCTGCCCAAAAAAAACCGAGTACATGTGATGTGTACTCTAATGTCAACCAAAATATGATTTCATGAAACAGAGTATTATTGGATACAAAAGAGATAATCAGAATGATCCATGAACCATGTACAAAAGAAGTTATATATTTCAATAATGAAGCATGTACAAGAGTGTGGCAAACCACTGTCATATATGACACTTTTACAAAATGTGGCAAAGCAATGCATTGCCATATGAAAATCAAATACAAAATTTTGGTGTTGCATTGCCATACACATGCAAAGAACGTTCCATATCAACAGTCCTGCAACAAAGAACATTAATTGAATGAGATAAATTCACATGAAAATTACAAACAACAAGTTAAAACCAAGTTTATAAATTAATTACCTCATCGCAAATGCTACCATGAAACCACCGCACCGCGTACCTCCAAGTCCTCCAATAATGCAATCAACCCATGACGATATCCGTAAGACTCCTCCGTTCGTGTTGGAGGATGACCCATTGCTAGAGCCTGAAACAAATATACAAAAGGTTAGAGGAACATACATGAGAAATTTAACACAAATAAATTCAATAAATGAAATGGTACTTACAAACTCATGACGTATCCTGTCATATCCGCCACTGCCCAAATGTGACGGTCCAACCCTATCTAAACGTTGTTGGAGGATAAACACTCCTATGTGCACAACAAAAGCAAATGAACCCTCCTAGGATCCTGAAATAATTCAGACATAGGCTCTGTATTTTCTGATCTCTCTAAGTATATGCAAAGACTGATAATGACGTTTTGCAAGCTTAAACTAGACTCTACGGTCTTTCAAATGAAAGTAAAATCACTCCATTTGGACACTAGATGATGCCTCAACCAGCTGCAACAAAACAGATAACTTCGGTTCTTCATAGAGTATGAGCTAACTAGACTCACACTGTTCTGGTTATTTCTCTGCACAAGTGTAGGCACTGAACCCAAGAGTTATACCAGACAAAGTAAAACTTATAAGCTTTCCAACAAGACAAAAATCATTGCAAATTCATTTCGGATGAAGGAGAGACAACAATTACAAGACCGGGGTGTCTACCAAAAACATCTAGATAAATAGAGTGTATAAAAGTGAAATTTCTGCAAAATATGCAGAGAACAGCTAGTAGGGGGTGTGCTTAAGTAAAGGGGCAAATTGGGCACGTATTTCCACGACTCTAAGTCATAATACAACTCATTAGAGGTTTCAAAGACCACATACTAACCTCTTTAACCAATCAAAAGCATATACATGTCAAAAGTGAGGTCCAATCACATCAAGAGGTGAGCTAAATCTTCTCTAATCAACTTCTTTCCATTATGGGCATGATTTGATGCCTCCAACTCGTGAAAATCAGCCTCCTTTGATTGTGGATGATGTGGAAGGTTCAATTTGGGGCATGTTCCCACACTCGAGCTTGAAAAAAATTTCAACACTCCCCCTCAAGCTCAAGTCTTTTCCTTTCGTTGCTTGAGCCTATGTCTCTTATGTTGATAGCTTCCTTGAATCCTCCAAGCTTTGTACCATCAAGAAACTTTGTCATCATGTTTGCAACCTGCATTTTAGTGTTCTCATACCTTATATCTACCTCTTTTGCCATCACCTTTTCTCTAACGAAGTGGTAATGAACCTCTATGTGCTTGCTCCTTGAATGAAACATGGGATTGTTAGCTAGATAGATGCTTGAAATGTTGTCTCCATAAAGAGGAAACTCCTCCACTTCTACTTCCAATTCCTTAAGTGGCTTCTTAAGTTATAGTAGCTCACATGTAGCCAATGCTAAACCTCTGTACTCAACCTCTGTGGATGAAAGAGCAACAGTGCGTTGCTTCTTAGAGCTCCAAGAGATCACTTTTGTACCTATCATGAAAACATAACCCGATGTACTCCTTCGATCATCCTTGCTACCTGCCCAATCAGCATCACTATATCCTTTGACACTTAGATCTGCATCATATGAGTAAAATAGACCTTGGTTGATGGTGTGCTTGATGTAACAAAACACCTTTCGTGCCGCCATAAGATGATCATGCGTAGGTGCATTCAAAAATTGAGAGAGAACACCTACTACATATGCAAGATCAGGTCTAGTGAATGTAGCATAAATTAATGAACCAATTATGCTTCTATATAGTGTAATATCTTGTATAGCCTCTCCTTGACCTGCAAACAACTTTGTATTGGGCTCCATGGGCTGAGAAAGTGGCTTACAACCACTCATACCAAACCTGTATAGCACATCCAACAAGTATTTTCTTTGAATCAAGAAGATGCCATTGTGTGCATAGATTACCTCTATTCCCAAGAAGTACTTTAGTGTTCCAAGATCAGATATCTTGAACTCCTTTCCTAGCTTTGATTTGATGTCTTCAATACCTGCAATATCACTTCCTATGATGATCAAATCGTCCACATAGATGCATATGTATACTATCTTGTCTCCTTGTTTCTTCATGTAAAGTGATGGATCTGCAACACTTTCTTTGTATCCAAAACTTGATAAATAATCCACTAAACTATGATTCTAGGCCCTTCGGGCTTGCTTTAGTCCATATAATGCTTTCCTTGGCTTGCAAACATGATTTGGGTTCCTCATACTAGCAAATCCTTGAGGTTGGCTCATGTAGACTACTTCTTCAAGCTCTCCATTGAGGAAGGCATTCTTCACATCCAATTGATATAAGAACCATTTCCTTGATGTGGCCACTGCAATCAAAGTCCTAATTGTTGGCATCTTGGATACGGGGCTGAAAGTTTCATCATAATCTATCCCGTAGCTTTGGGAGAAGCCTTTCGCCACCAACCTTGCTTTGTACCTAGCAATGGAACCATCTCAATTTCTTTTAATTTTGTAAACCCTCTTATTACCTATCACCTTCATGCCTTCTTGAGCTGGTACCAAGCTCCAAGTATGGTTCTCATCAAGTATTTTGAGCTCTTCCTTCATTGCCTCTTGCCATTCCTTGCAATCCTTAGCTTCTTCATAACTAGTTGGTTCTTTGTCCTTGATTACCTGAGTCATGTATGCATAATGCTTTGCAATGAAATTATCATATGTTAACCTTTGTACTGGATATCTTACTCTTGAAGACCTTATTTCACTTCCTTTAGGTGTGGTTTCCATCTTCTTTCTTTGTTTTGCCACTCCTGGAGTTTGAATTTCTTCTATCTCTTCATCTTCCAACATGCTCTTGTTCACATAGCTTCCTTCTTCAATTGAAATCTTCTCTTTGCCTTTGACTTTGCTTTCTTCACAGCTGGTCTCTCTTTCCCTCAGCCTTCCACTCCATGGTGAGGGTGTCCTTGTGTTGCATGAGTTGCTTGGACCACTTAAATCCATGATTTCTTGAACTCTATCATAATTCTTCAAATCTATCTCACCTATGTCTTCAACCTGCAATGGACTCGTGCATGCATACCAAGGCTTCAACTCATCAAAGAAAACATCCCTACTTACCTTTAGCTCCTTGGTGATGGGGTTATAGCATTTATACCCCTTTTGTTCCATAGAATATCCCAAAAAAATACACCTTTCAGATTTGGCATCTATCTTTGACCTCAACTCTTGAGGTACATGTATATAGCATATACAACCAAAGATTCTAAGATGTGAAATGCAAGGTTTTCTTCCACTCCATGCTTCTTCAGGGGTTAGATGATGTATACCTGATGTAGGAAATCTATTCATGATGTATGTGGCTGTATATGTAGCCTCTCCCCAATAACAATGCGGCATATTCATTTCGTTGAGCATACACCTTGCTACCTCTTCTATGTGTCTATTCTTTCTCTCTGCTATCCCATTTTGTTGAGGGCTATACCTGCATGTAAATTTTCTTTTGATGCCATTGACTTGCAAAAATTCAAAAAATTCATGCGAGAAGTACTCTCCCTCTCCATCAAATCTCAAAGTTTTGATAAACTTGCCAGATTCCTTCTCCACTTGTGCTTTTAATTTCTTGAAGTAGTGGAACACATCTGATTTGTTTCTAATGCAATACAACCACACTTTCCTTGAAAATTCAATGAAGGTTACAAATTACCTATTTCCAGCAAGGGATGCTTCTCTTATTGGGCCCCAAACATCCGTGTGAATGAGGTCTAAAACATTTGCACTTACATATGTACTCTTCTTGAAGGGCAGCCTTGAATGTTTTCCTTGCTGGCAAGGTACACAAATTTCATGCAAAATTTTAGATGTGAAATTTGGTAGGCCTGTTACCAAGCTCCTCCTTTGCATGTCCTTGAGCTTTTGTAGGTTGTTGTGACCTATTCATTTATGGCATAGATCCAAATCTGCTATCCTCTTGTCTCCATATGTGACATACATTGAATGGTGTGGCTGATTTATGTCCATTGTGAACATTCTCCCTTGCTTCTTTCCTTTTGCAATGAGCTTGAAACCTGCCCTTGGATCCTCAACAAAACATCCTCTTTCATTGAACCTAACTTGATAGCCTTTTTCTACCATTTGGCCTACCAAAATCAAGTTTTTGGTAATAGTAGGGACATGTAATACCTCTGATAAGCACTTTGCTCTTTGATTTCATTCCAAACTGATATCTCCCACATGTTGAATGGTATGCTCTAAGTTATCACCTGTTTCCACATGACCTTGATGCTTTGGGACCTGCAAATTACTAAAAGGATCCCTTCGACATGACATATGATTGCTACATGCACTGTCTACATACCATACATCTTCACTAGCTTGAGTTATATCTTCACCATACCTCATGGCAAGAAAATACTCATTCCCTTGGTTGGATGATGTTTTTGCATAATTACCTTGTCCTCTATAATTGTTGTTGTTGCTTTGATTCCCTTGTCTTTGAGCTCTATGATAGCATTAATTTGCAAAATGACCGGGCTTAGCGCATACAAAGCATCCATTTGAAGTGGGTTTTCCTCTTCCACCAAATCTTGCACCTCTTCCTCTATTTGTGGCTCTTCCACCTCTTTGACCTGCATCTTCTTGTTGTCCTTGACCTCCTTGGTTGCTTTGATATCTTCCTCTTCCTCTTGTAGCACCTCGGTTGTGTCTTCCTCTTCCTCTACCTGCATACAACAATTGCCCTTGGCTATCCTTGGCATTATGACCACCAAGGTTCCTCTCCTCTGTCACCATGAGAGTGATTAGTTGATCAAAATCAGGAAAGGAGTCCCTTACATACACTGAAGTTGTGAAAACCCTCCATTTTTCATCATCCCTAAGTCCATTTAGGGTGTGGGCGACAAGATCGTCATCATCTAGGGCACAACCAATTGACCCTAGTGCATCTGCAAGCTCTTTAACCTTTAATATGTAATCATTAGCACCTTGAGAGGGGCTTTTCCTAATATTATTTAGCTCATTCTTGAGCTGAATTTTTCTAGCTTTTGTGGAGGTTGAGTACAATCTCTCTAAGCACTCCCACACCTTCTTCGATGTATCCAAATCTTGAATATGCCCTACCATAGAGTTGCTAATATGCTGAGATAAAATGAAAATGACCCTTTTGTCCCTTTCATCCCACTCTCTTACTGCTCTTCTCTGGTCATTGGTTGGATTTACCTCATCTATGTAGGGTTTTGGCTCTCCGCCACTCACAAGTCCCCACAAACCTTTCCCCATCAAAAAATTGCTTATTCTGAATCGCCATGGTTGGTAGTTTCCTTTCTTGAGGTTCTCAATCTAAGCATTCAGATCAGCCATGGTGCCTCCTAGCTCTCTTGAAGCTTCCCTTTGATGTAATGAAGTTGAAAAAGATGGCTTTTACCTCAAAAATATAGCTACTGCTCTTGATGAAGCTTCATCTTTGATTTGATGATGTATTTGCTTCCCCTTAAAGTTGACGTGCCCGTTCTTTGCTTCCTTCCTTCAAACTTTGATGAAGTCTTTACTTAACTTCAGTAGCTCCTTCTTCTCTCTTTGAAACTCCACTTATAGCTCTGATACCACTGTTGAAGGATAAACACTCCTATGTACACAACAAAAGCAAATGAACCCTCCTATGATCTTGAAATGTTTCAGACATAGGCTCTGTATTTTCTGAGTTTCTTTGAGTATATGTAGAGACTGATAATGACATTTTGCAAGCTTAAACAAGACGCGAAGATCTTTCAAATGCAATTAATATCACTCCATTTAGACACTCGATGATGCCTCAACCAATTGCAACAACACAGATAACTTGATCTCTTCACAGAGTATGAGCTAACTAGATTCACACTATTCTGGACATTTCTCTGCACATCTACAGGCACTGAACCTGAGAGTTATAGCACACGAAGTAGAACTTATAATCTTTCCAACAAGATAGAAATCATTGCAAATGGATTCTGGATGAAGGAGAAACAACAATTACAAGACCGAGGGGTCTGCCAAAAACATCTACATAGATAGAGTGTGTAAAAGTGAAATTTCTGCAAAATATGCAGAGAACAGCTAGTAGGGGATGTGCTTAAGCAAGGGGGCAGCTTGGGCACGTATTTTCACGACTCTAAGTCATAATACAACTCATTAGAGGTTTTGAAGACCACATACTAACCTCTTTAACCAATCAAAAGCATATACATATCAAAAGTGAGGTCCAATCACATCAAGAGGTGAGCTAAATCTTCTCTAATCAACTTCTTTCCATTATGGGCATGAATTGATGCCTCCAACTCATGAAAATCAGCCTCCTTTGATTGTGGATGATGTGGAAGGTTCAATTTGAGGCATGTTCCCACACTCTTGAGCTTCAAAAAACTTTCAACAAACGTGTGGTTGCGGCATCTCGTTGCTGGCGATATCAGTCAGGAGTCTGCTGCTACTCGTCACAAATCACATCCCACTCCTCAACATCTAAACATATAGGCTTTGGTTAGCCTGCTCTGAAAGCATCACAAGCCTCGGATCGTCGATGGGACATAACTGTGAAGAGAGATGGTGGATGCAATCCAAAGATGAGTAGGTGCCGCTACAACCAGCTTCACACCAGCCAACTGAGACTTCAGAGTTGATTAGTAGACCCTTTGAGCTTCCTAAATCCACCAAAATATCAGCCAAGTACTTTGGAACATGTATCCCAAAAGTTTAAGTCAAGACAGGCTAGTTGCGAAATGACTAGCTCCCAAAACTTGCTATTTTTGGACATACACCTGCTGGAAAAAATGAACAGTGCTCTCAACCTGGAAGGAATTAGAAAAATTCCTTTTGGGCATAGCAAATAGACTTAGCAAGCTTTCTATTCCAAGTTAAAACACTTCAAATGATGGACTGAGCACTGAGAACAAGTTTCATCAAGTTCTGGAACATTCCCACAATTCTCGGGGCTCTGCAGAGATAGACCAGTAAGCAGTAAAATGCAGATATCTCCAAAAGTATAAATTCAATGACCTTGAAACTTTATAGGTAGAAACTAGACAGTGAGAGCTATGCAACGCACTTTAAAACACTGAAAAAGGTTCAGTAAAACTCGAGATATGACCTTCTGAAGTTACTGCTCTGAGTGAGTATAGCAGAGAACAAAACAGAGAGGTAGATGAAAATAAATGTATAGATTCACATATGATTACAACCACATTGGCAATGAATCTTTGCACAATGGGAGTAGAATGATAGAGCTATGGAGTAAGCTCTTCAATCTCTACAAAATGACATGAAGTGGTCACGTACAAGGCTTGCTAATCGCCTCTTCCTTCTTGCTCCTTTTATAGCAATTCTTGGAGGGAGTTTTGAATTCGAATTCGAATGGCTCCACCTAAAAGTGATCCCCAAAGTTAGGAGAGATTCCCTCAGCTCAAAAATTCGTGATTTTGGTAGTTGGAGCCACGAATTTGCTTTTACATCATGGATGAGGTAAGCCATCCTTTTACTTTTTTCTTTTTCCATTTACAAGAGATAAAATGTACTCTTTTACAAGAGGTGTTCACATGACTACTCATGTGACTTACAAATGAGGATAATATCAAGCATATCAAGCATGTAGGCTTGGGCAAAATGCACCAACAGCTCCCCCTCAAGCCTAACATGCTTGGCCTCCAAATAAGTCTTCAATTGTCCTTGATTTCCTGCAAACCAATCATCAACTTGAATCTACTTAATTTCGTACCATCAAGAGCTTTCGTCAACATGTCTGCACATTGCATATCTGTAGAGACGTAGGATAGTTGAATATCCTTGCTCATTAGCTTCTCCCTTACATAATGGTAGTGGACTTCAATATGCTTGGTTCTAGCATGGTATACCGGATTAGCTGCTAGATGTAGTGAGCTTGTGTTGTCACCAAAAATGTGAGGTGTTGAAGAATGAAGTCCAAGATCTGTGTACAAAGATTTTAACCACATGATTTCTTGAGTTGCATTAGCCAAACCTCTATATTCAGCTTCAGTAGAAGATAATGCCACGGTTGGTTGCTTCTTCGATGACCAAGAAATGATTTTTGAACCTGCAAATGATATATACCCTGATGTGCTTCTTCTATCATCTTTAGATCCGGCCCAATCTGCATCTGAGTAGACCTTTAGCTCAATATCTGAAGTATATGAATAGAACAAACCTTCATTCATGGTCCCCTTTAGGTACTTGAGGACTCGCTTGGCCGCTTCCATATGTGGTCTTCTCGGCTTATGCATAAACTGACTCAATGTGCTAACACTATAGCATATATCCACCCTTGTGAGTGTTGCATAGTTCAAACTTCCAACCAAGCTTTGATAGCTTGTGATGTCTTCAATTGGCTCTCCTTCATAAGCACTAAGCTTATGATTTTGCTCCATAGGTGTACCTGCACACTTTGTATTTTCCATCTTGAACTTGACGAGCATGTCATGGACATACTTCCTTTGTGTGATGTATATACCTGAATCTGTGTAGATCAACTCCAATCCAAGAAAATAAGTGAGTGGTCCGAGGTCACTTATTTTGAACTCCTCCTTCATTTGACTCTTTACCTGTTTGATTCCTTCAAGATCATTGCCTGTGATAATAATATCATCAACATACACACATAAATAGATCACTTCAGATCCATTCCTCTTTATGAACAAAGAGGTATTTGCCTTGCTAGCTTTGAATCCTTGGTCCTGCAAATAAGTAACCAATCTGAAATTCCAAGCTCTTGGAGCTTGCTTCAATCCATACAAAGCTTTCTTTAGTTTGCATACATAGTTAGGATGATGTGCATCCTCATATCCAGGAGGTTGTGCCATATACACTTCCTCAGAAATCCATCCATTCAAGAAAGCATTCTTTACATCAAGTTGATAAAGATTCCAATTTCTAGATGCAGCAAGACTTATGAGAACCCTAATTGTAGGCATTTTTGCAACAGGAGAGAAAGTCTCCTCATAATCAATACCATGGGTTTGAGCAAACCCTTTAGCAACTAACCTTGCTTTGTGTCTATTTATACTTCCATCTGGATTCTTCTTGATTTTGTATATCCATCGAGATCCGATTATCTTCATAGATGGCTTGTTAGGTACAAGCTCCCAAGTGTCATTCTCCTTCAAGGCTTCCATTTCTTCATCCATTGCATCTCTCCAAGCTTTCTTGCTTTGTGCTTCTTCAAATGTGGTAGGTTCTTCATTGGTTGAATCCTTTGCAATGTAGATTGAGTGCTTGGTGACCAAAGAAGTATCATAACCAAACCTCTCTGGTTTCTTCTTCTCCCTCGAAGACCTTCTAAGTGGTTGATGTGAGCTCTCGGGTCCATATGTAGCATCCTGCATCTTTGCTTTACCTTTGTTCTTCCATAGCTTTAGTCTTTCCAAGTCTTCTAGGTCAATCTCCGAATCACTTTCTTCAATCTGCTTTGGCTCCTTTGGTTGAAGTGATGGAAAATCTTCATCCAAGTCATATGGCAGCTTCACTTTCCTGTCATCATCAAACCATGATTTGTTTTCATCAAAAATTACATCTCTACTCACAGAAAATCCTTTATTGGTTGGATTGTACAATCTATATCCTTTTTGGTTTTGATCATAACCAATGAATACACACTTCTCTGCCTTGGGATCCAATTTCCCTCTTACTTGAGAAGGAATGTGAGCATAGGCTAAGCATCCAAAGATTTTACAATGCTCTAGACTAGGTCTTCTTCCATTCCACACTTCATATGGAGTGGTTCCATCTAGTGACTTAGATGGAAGTCTATTTATGAGATATGTGGCTGTCGACACAACCTCTGCCCATAGGTAGTTCGGCAATCCCTTTTCATTGAGCATGGACCTTGCAGCTTCGACAATAGCTCTGTTCCTCCTCTCTGCTACACCATTGAGTTCGGGTGTATACCTTGTAGTGACTTCCCTTTTAATGCCTCTTTCATGCAAGAAGGCATCAAATTCAAAAGAGAAGTATTCTCCTCCACCATCTGATCTGAGTCGTTTCAAAGTCCTACCTGTTTGGTTTTCAACAAGAGCAATATACTTCTTAAAGCAATTAAACACTTCATCCTTGTGCTTCATGAAAAACAGAATGGTCCACCTGCTACAATCATCTATGAAAGACACATAATATCTTGAGCCTGATATAGATGGCTCCTTACTTGGACCCCACACATCCGTGTGCACTAGATCCAAAGGATTTTGATACATATATCCTTTCTTATTGAAAGGTTGTCTATGAGCCTTGCCGAGTTGACAAGCTTCACACTTATAAATCATGTGTTGCCTTGTGATATTAGGCAAACCAAGTACACTTTGGTCCCTGCAAATCTGTTTGAGTGTCCTCTCACCAATGTGAGCAAGCCTTTTGTGCCATATCTCCAACTCTGTTAGAGTTTGAGATCCATAGCTAAACAAAGCTATGTTCTTTGTATCTTCCACTTCAAAAGTGAAAAGCCTTCCTGTCTTTTCTCCTTTGGCAATCCTTCGAAAGCCTTGCCTTGGGTCTTCAACATATGCTCCAAATCGATTGAATCTAACCTGCAATCCTTTTTCAACAATCTGTCCAACACTTATTAAATTTTTGGTAATTGTAGGGACATACAAGACTTTGCTTAAGAGGTTCATATTCCCATCTGATGTCTTCACATTACCTATCTTCTCCACTGAGTGCTTTGTGTCATCTCCTGTCTGCACTTCATGCTTGTTATGAGGATCTTCCAAATCAGAAAGTAAAGCCACATTTCCTGCTACATGGTTCGAGCATCCCGAATCAATGTAAAATATGTGATCATCATCCTTACCCTTCTTCGTTGATAGATTCATAATCAATAATGAATCTTCTTGACTTTGGTCCTCTGCATAGTTATTGTAATCTCTTCTTCCTCTATGGCCACTTTGATAGTTGTTGTTGTTGTTGTAATTGTTGTTGTAGTAGTTGTTGTTGTAGCCTCCATTGTACCTGCCTCTATTTGATCCATAGCCACCTCTATTGAATCCTCTTCCTCTTGAGTTCCTCGGGTTCCTGAAACATTCTTCAGTAGTATGGTTAGATAAGCCACATATGTTGCAAGGTTGAGATGATTGGAATCTCCCCCTGCCTTGCTTTCCACTTCTGCCTCTTCCTCTAGCTCGTCCTCTACCTGCAAAGTTTGCTTGGAAAGAGCTTCCTTCATCTTCATTCTTTCTATCTTTGACTTGTCCTTGACCTTAGCTTTATCAGAATATAAGGCAGAAGTTTGATTACCTCTTGAGGACTCACCACCTTTGCTAATCTTTGCTTCATGAGTGAAGAGTTGGCCCATGAGTGTGTTGAGGTCGGGTACATGCATATCCATGTATAAATCCATGGCTGTTGTGAATGACTCCCACTTGTCGTCTGCTTTGATTCCATTCATGATTTGTCTTATGATTTGCTCCTCTTCAATTACCTCTCCAATGCTTCCAAGTTGGTCGGAAATCTCCTTCATCTTTGTGACATAATCAGTCACATTTTGCTTCGGGCTTTTCTTCATTGTTGTGAACTCCATCCACAATTGGTTCTTCCTTGCTCGAGTGTTGGAAGAGAAGAAAGAAGCAAGTGCATTCCAGGTTTCTCTTGATGTCTTGCATCCCTTGACATGAGGTAAAAGAAAATCAGAGATTGAGTTTAGAATATAGGACCTTGCAAGTGCATCCTTCGAACACCAATTCGAAAGTCCTTCCACTTCTTCATGTGATGGTTGCCCTTTGTTCCTCATGGTTGGCATTGCTTCATCTCCGGATATGAATCCATATAGATTCCTTCCTTGAAGGTAAGCCTCCATCCTTAGAGACCATGCCGGGTAGTTGTTTCGATCCAATTTGTCAATTGTTGATGGAAATCCATCTCCCATGTTGCTTGACTATGCTCTGATACCACTGTGAAGAGAGATGGTGGATGCAATCCAAAGATGAGTAGGTGCCGCTACAACCAGCTTCACACCAGCCAACTGAGACTTCAGAGTTGATTAGTAGACCCTTTGAGCTTCCTAAATCCACCAAAATATCAGCCAAGTACTTTGGAACATGTATCCCAAAAGTTTAAGTCAAGACAGGCTAGTTGCGAAATGACTAGCTCCCAAAACTTGCTATTTTTGGACATACACCTGCTGGAAAAAATGAATAGTGCTCTCAACCTGGAAGGAATTAGAAAAATTCCTTTTGGGCATAGCAAATAGACTTAGCAAGCTTTCTATTCCAAGTTAAAACACTTCAAATGATGGACTGAGCACTGAGAACAAGTTTCATCAAGTTCTGGAACATTCCCACAATTCTCGGGGCTCTGCAGAGATAGACCAGTAAGCAGTAAAATGCAGATATCTCCACAAGTATAAATCCAATGACCTTGAAAATTTTTAGGTAGAAACTAGACAGTGAGAGCTATCCAACGCACTTTAAAACACTGAAAAAGGTTCAGTAAAACTCGAGATATGACCTTCTGAAGTTACTGCTCTGAGTGAGTATAGCAGAGAACAAAACAGAGAGGTAGATGATAATAAATGTATAGATTCACATATGATTACAACCACATTGGCAATGAATCTTTGCACAATGGGAGTAGAATGATAGAGCTATGGAGTAAGCTCTTCAATCTCTACAAAATGACATGAAGTGGTCACGTACAAGGCTTGCTAATCGCCTCTTCCTTCTTGCTCCTTTTATAGCAATTCTTGGAGGGAGTTTTGAATTCGAATTCGAATGGCTCCACCTAAAAGTGATCCCCAAAGTTAGGAGAGATTCCCTCAGCTCAAAAATTCGTGATTTTGGTAGTTGGAGCCACGAATTTGCTTTTACATCATGGATGAGGTAAGCCATCCTTTTACTTTTTTCTTTTTCCATTTACAAGAGATAAAATGTACTCTTTTACAAGAGGTGTTCACATGACTACTCATGTGACTTACAAATGAGGATAATATCAAGCATATCAAGCATGTAGGCTTGGGCAAAATGCACCAACAATAACCTCATGTGTAGTGTGCAGAATCCACTCTGAACTCACAAGGGACTGTCCATCGGCTGGTCTGAAATCCTGATAAATCCTATGTGTGATATAATTCTTCAGATCTTTATCTTGTTCACTCCATTTCAGCATGATAGAGTGCCCAACCTGGATGGATCAAAGCTTTCGTATGCGTGCACACATTGCTTTGCCAGCCGCATCCAACATTGGGGCTCCATCTCGGATACTATACACCTTGGAGTCATCATGGTCATGAGCACCCCAAGGTGTACGTGGTGTACTGCATGGCGTACCTACATCTGAGATACTTGTCCTAGGAGTAGAAGCGGGCGACACAATGTTCGTCGCACTGCCTCCACAACAGCCGCCTCCTCCACCTCTACACCTACCTGTAGATCCACTCCTAGAACCTCCTGCTCTAGAGCAAGACCTCAATCTACGAGATGGGCTAGAACCTGTATCGCGCTGAGGTGTCAAACGCACATGTCTACTAGAAGACCCAGTAGGAGATGGCTGAAAAGATGGTCGTGGTGGAGTCACAAAGCTAGGAGACATACCTCCTACGGGAGTAGCACCACCCGTAGGAGTGACACCGGTGGGAGTGACACCGGCGGGAGTGATACCGGTGGGTGTGAGGCCAGCAGGAGTGAGGCCGGCAAGAGTAAGGCCGCCAGGAGTGAGGTTGGGAGGAGTGCTATCTCGAGTGATCCAATACTGTGATGCAATAGCCATATACGCAGGAGGAACCTGAGAGATAAACTCCAAAAACTGCTCCTCTGTCATGGAATGTGGAGTGACTAGAGGACTGTCTCCCATCGTGCTCTGTAATAAAAGAACTCAAGAAATCAGCATGCGATAATAAAAGTAATATAGAGAATAAACCAAAAAAATAAAAATTAGTACGTACAAGTGTTTCATTCAAAAGTCCTCTAGTCTAGCATCCTCTTGAAGATCCGATGCACTGAGAATATCTATCTCTATATTGGTGGCTTCTAAATCGCTTGCTATGCTGGTTTCTTCCTGATCATCGTCTATTGATTCGTCTTCTCGAACAATGACCTCTTCTTCAATGACCTCTTCTTCTCCAACAATGATCTCGTCCTCCTCGATTATCGAATGAATCTCTGAGTCCACTAGAGATGGACTTTCTTCTACATCTATGTTCTCAAAAATTTGTCTACTACGTGGAGTGACTTGTAAAACAAATAGCCACTCTAGTTCTTTTGAATCTAGTATAAAAACAACTTGCTCACAGTGTTCGGGAAGTACAAATGTATCCCTTTCATCTGTCCATAATCTTGTGGAGTCGACTTGAAGCAAACCGCTTTTATCCCGTCTCACTGTTACATTTCTTCCAGAGGTGACTACTTTGAACCATTTCACATAAAAAACAAAGTAATCAAACTTTCTGAAAGATAGTTTCAAGATGTCTTGAATCACACCATAATAATCTAGCTCGCCTTCTAGAGCACTATCATCTCTTGCACTCGCTCTACTTTTTTGTAGAAAATTCACCATCACTCCACTATCAAAAGTAGACCTATTTTCATCGATTCGTGCAACTCGAAAGTATCGTCCATGAGACCATTGTGCACCGTATTTAATATACTCCCAATCACATCCTTTTACGAGTTTTTCCTCTTCTTCAGAGATATCTTCACCCGCTGCCTTTGCTTGTGAAACCGCTGTATCTAGCCATCTGCTCATTGGAAAAGGTGGAAGAGGTCGAAGACTTTCTAGAAGAGGCAAGAATTGATTGGAACGATTTCTTCGAAACTGAGCTCTTTCCTTTGCGTTAGTTTCCTTGGCAAGCTCATGTCTTTCTAACCACTTCTGCATAGACTCAGAGTTAACTATGCAAAACTTCATTGCCTTCTCTCTGAAAGCTGCATCCATTTTCTCTACAATCCTTTACCTTGTGGTTCATCGCCTACGAGACAAACATCTTCATCATCGCTCCATAAGCGAGGCATTTCGGGATCCGACATATGTAGAAACTCAGTTATGCGTACAAGAGATTCTTGTACAAGCCATTCCTCTGCCATGCTACCCTCTGGACGTGCTCTCTGTCGAACAAATCCTTTTAATGTCTTCATAAAGCGCTCTAAGAAGAACATCCATCGACTATGTACAATTCCTGCTATTGCAACTTCATCTATCACATGAACCAGTAAATGAAGTTGAATAGTGAGAATACTTGTAGGAAAGTATTTCTCTACCATACAAATAGCCTTGATAGCATTGAGTTTTGCACTCTCTATGCTATCTCTATTTATCTCTTTAGAAGATATCCACTGTACTAAAGAACTAATTTTATAAATGGTTCTTCCTACATCCTCTAAAAGACAATCTTTTAGAGCTACAGGGAGCACAAGCTGTAAAAACTTGTGCCAATCATGAGACTTGAGTCCTGCAAGATCGTCGTTTCATGTGAAAGTAGTCTTTAGACACCTCATGCATCCAGTAGGTGTTCGAAACTCTGAAATTGTTTTCTTCACTTGTTGCTCTTCCATCCTGCGAAGCACCCAAGGAGCTCTTGGTAACGATACTCTTCTGTTGGGCTTAGTAATTGCCCAAAACTCTAGCATACGACCTCACTCTTCTAAGTCCTCCCTTTGTGCTTTGCTTTCTTTCTTTCCGATCAAAGTTTTCCAAAGAATCTCTCCCACATTCTTAAAAATATGCATCGGGTCCACCAAATGATTGATCAACAATTCACTCCAATGAGGGAGTTCATGAAAGATGGACAACCGTTTTATGCCAGCAACTGGATTTTCTAAATCCCATAGTTGTTTCCGATCGCTAGCTTTCATTTAGTGTTGCGCTTGTCAATCAATTCTACCTTCACATAAAACATGTCCATCAGACAAATATCTATGATGTGCTTCATAGAGAGTTTTACGTAGTGCTTTGGAATAGCGTGCTTTGAGTCGTGGTCCGCATAAAGGACAAGCATGGTAACCTGAAATCGATAAACCTAAACATTCACCATAACCAGGACAATCATGCATTGTCCACATAATTATGCCTTGCACTCGCATGTCTCGTCTTCTTATAGGTTGAGACATGTCACGCACAGTAATCCCATCCCATAAAATGCACAATTCTTCCACAAGTGGTGCAAGATATACATCCATATTTTTTACCTTATACTTACCTGGTACAATAAGAGCTAATAATAAATGACCTTTCTTTGTGGCCAACCATGGTGGGATATTATAATTGACTAAACATACAGGCCATGTTCTCCATGAAGAACTGCGTAATCCAAATGGATTCACTCCATCCATAGCTAGGCCTAGACGTATGGACCGAGGCTCACTAGCAAATTGTGATCACTTACTATCTATGTGCTTCCAAGCACCAGAGTCAGCAGGCACTCGCATTACATAATCTGTAGACCTGCTCTTTGTATGCCATGACATTAACTCAGCTATAGATTTGCATCTAAACATGTTCTTAATTCGTGGAATGATAGAAAAGTTGCGAAGAACCTTTGCGCAGATTGCTTCGCCTACAAGGTCTTCTCCAAATCTATTTGCTCCACACTTTGGACATACGTGGAGATGCTCATACTGATTACCAAAGAGAATGCAATCATTCGAACAAGCATGAGTTTTAGTATAATCCATTCCAATGGATTGTAAAAGTTTTTTCGCATCTCCACGTGTTGGAGGCATGTCATTGCCCTCTGGTAAAAATTGATCTTTAAGAGGCCTGCAATAACCAATTAAAACGATATTAGTAAATAAAGTTATTGTGATACAATAATGAAAGCCAATTTGTTCTCCACTTTCCTAAACAATTCACTGACACTACTATCTGACCATCCATAAATGGATTGCAGATTGAGCATCGCAAGTGACGCAAATAGTACAGATATCTTTGCTCCATTGTAAAGTGGTAAACGAGATAGTCTTCGCATTTTTTCATATTCTTTATCGACTTCTGATCGTGGAGTTTCTGTTGTGTCCATGAAACTCTCGACATCTTCTCCAGCATCATGATCTTCGTCCATCTCATAAAATGCTTCAAGCATCTCTTCCATATATTCATTCTGTGTAATATTATATGTACTTGCTTGTAGGTCTAAGTCCTTTTTTGCTCTCTTTTATCCACGAGAGGTTACCGGTGCAATGTCGTTTGGGTCCATCAGCTCACCTGGGAGACCATGCGAATAATAACGTAGGTTTTCCAGTCGACTCCTATCAAAGGATCCATACTCTCTAACATGTGCAGTACAAATCCGTCGTTTCTGATAAATTTGATACTTGCACTGTGGGCAAGGACATGCCATTCTCTCTTCAGGATCCAAAGAAGCCATCTGCTAAAATATGGATATTTTAGAACATTTGTTTTTTTATTAAACCTAAAAATCATACTCTTAAAGACTTAA
>CM035406.1:82708381-82716731 GCA_020310875.1 Ceratopteris richardii
AAAACCCTAATCTTATTTTTATATATTTGATGTAAACAAAACTTCAAAATAAAAAATTTATATATTTAATTATATATATTTTATTAAAACACTAGCTTATGTGTGTGTATATATGTGCATGTGTGTATGTATGTGTGTGTGTGAATGTATGCATGTGTGTATATGTGTATGTGTGTCTATGTATGCATGTGTGAGTATATGAGTATGTATATACATATGTGTGTGTATGTATGCATGTGTGTACATGTGTGTGTGTATGTATACATGCATGTGTGTATATGTGTGTATGTATGCATGTGTGTATATATGTGTGTGTAGTTATGCATGTGTACATGTGTGTATATGTATGCATGTGTGTACATGTGTTTATATGTGTATGTGTGTGTATGTATGCATGCATGTGTGTGTATGTGTATGTGTGTGTATGTATGCATGCATGTGTGTATATGTGTGTATGTATGTGTGTATATATATGTGTATATGTGTGTGTGTATGTATGTGTGTATGCATGTGTGTGTATGTATGCATGTGTGCATGTATGCATGTGTGTATGTATGTGTGTGTATGTATGCATGCATCTTTGTATATGTGTGTATATATGTGTGTGTGTATGTATGTGTGTATATGTGTGTGTGTATGTGTATGTATGCATGTGTATATATGTGTGTGTATGTATGTGTGTATGCATGTGTGTGTATATATGCATGTGTGTAAATTTGTATGTGTGTGTATGCATGCATGTGTGTATATGTGTGTGTATGTAAGCATGCATGTGTGTATAGGTGTGTGTATGTAAGCATGTATGTGTGTACATGTATGTGTGTATGTATGCATGTGTAAATGTGTAAATGTGTGTGTATGTGTGTGTGTATGTATGCTCTATTTTCCTATCTGTATCTTGATCTTTTCTTCATTATTCTTTATCTCTCACTCTCTCTCTCACTCTCTCTCTCTCTCTCTCTCTCTCTCTCTCTCTCTTTCTCTCTCTCTCTCTCTCTCTCTCGTTGTATGCATAAACACAAATATGCATACATAGAGTTATATATACATCGTTGTACAACTCATTCCAAAAGAATACTTTTAATGATGAAGGATGGATCTTTGATACTAGTATTACACAAAGTATGAAAAGCTACTAATCAATCAAGTGTAATTGTCAATGATTCCGACATTGAGGGATCACTAATGGACTGAATTTCTAAAAAAACATGATTTATATACATGTAATATAGATATTGAGATTTATATTGAATCCAAACGCTTGAAGCCCATAAGCCTTTTCTTATGGTTGAATCCAAATGGTTGAGACTCCTCAGACTTTTGATGTCTTATCTTTTGTTTTCCACACATAGAGTGAGCCAGCAATGTCCGAGTTTATATCCAAAGTGTCCGACCATAGTTTTGTAAATACAAGATAAAGATAGAAAATAGTGATCGGTAATTTTTATGTTCTTATTTTCAATTAAAATATTTGTGAACTGTGGTTTTCAAGAACTTCAGTCTCCTCTAGCCATTGCTAATCAATGGTGTACAACTCCTTCTTATAGTCTTAGAATGTGACATCTTTGGGATGAATCTACAATAGTGGCTTCTAGAGACTTTCAGGGTTCATCATCACGAAAAGTTTTCAATGGACATTTTCAGGATTCTTTCATATGGAATTTCAATTTATTGGAGAGTTTAGTTCCACTAAAACTTATATACTGCAACAATCCATATTTTATCTATGGATAGTTTATCAAAATGTTATTCAAACTTCTAACATGCAAATATCATCCACCTTAGTGTAAATTTGTCCTTTGAACTATGAAGAACTCAAATCGAAGTAGTGAGCACCTAGTGTAAATATTAGTAGTTGTTTTTTTAAGATATAAAACAACAATATTTAGGACATTACATGTACCCTAATGTACCCTAAATTCTAGTAATCAGAAGTTCCGAGACCGTCATGCATGTGCCCTTAACTAGGGTGACCATAGTTCACCAGATTCATTATACATGCGCCTCATGCTCTATTCCCTGAACCAAAAAGAGCAATCCAATCATGTGAAAAAACATGCATCTGCCCTCCCTTCTTGTCTATTTTAAACAATGCTTGTGCAATGATAAGTTTTGGGCCGAGTGTTTTGAACATGCTCAATCACGAGCAATCAGCTATAGGAAGATACAAAAGCTAATTTGAATAGATTATACATACAATTGAAATAGATAGAGAAACCAAAATGATTATGTATGCCAAATCATTTTGACGCCAAACTACGTGAAGGAGAAGGTCGAGACTACTACTTACATATCTTCCTCTCGGTTTAGAGAAAGACTAACAGGATAACCCACCACTGCATCCATAACCAAATATAAGTTGTGAGGTTGATAAGGCGATAACAAAGCCAAACCCATCATTGCATCGGTAACTACTCAAGGAGATGGATAGGAATCCTTCGAGAGGCTTTTAAAAGTAGTGGATTAGCTAATGCCATAACAAAGCCGAACCTCTCTATTTTATCCAAGCGTTAGTCTGGCTCAAAATCGAAAGCTTGCAGTAGGCACGCCAGCATGAGGTTTACGTTTGTGATACCTAAGAGCATACCTGGACAAACTCGTCGGCCCGACCCAAAAGGAAGGAGTTCGAAATGGCGACAAGGTATGTCAAAGTCAGAGCCCAGAAATCTCTCAGGAGAGAAGTCCAAGGAGTTATCCCATACATTCTCATCCCTCCCAATCGCCCAAACATTGATGAACGTTAGAGCATTAGCTGGTATGTCAAAATCTTCTATTCTGCACTCCTGCTTGGCCATGCGTGGCACAAGAAATGGAATGACCGGATGCAATCTCATCGTCTCCTTTATCACAGCTTGAAAATATGGCATGTTCTGAACGTCGTCTTGTTCTACAAGCCGGGAGTTCCCTACAACTTCATCAATCTCATCCTGTACTCGCTTCCTCTTAGAAGGATGTGAGATGAGCTCCGCCAGCGCCCATTCAACTGTGATAGAAGATGTATCGGTTCCACCAGCAATATGTCCTGTAGGGGGAATTGACAGAATATGTGTATATTGTAATCCTTCTACCTTCTTCAACGCAGAACAAGCAGCCAATTACTATAGAAGTTACAGATGATATGTCACAGAAAAATACAGCTAGCAAAGGTAAAAGAAGTGGATCTTGGGCTTCAAATACAGATATCAGTATGTCAAGAAAATCAGTGTCCCTTCGTTCAGGACCGACAATATTTCTGTATTGCCGACGCTCATCTATGATCTCTGTCCATACCTTTTGGAGCTTTCCACCGAGTACTTTGCTTTTCTGCTCACACCCTTGCAAGTCCATCAGGCCAGCCATGGAACCCAATCACTGATGTTAAAAATACTAGAGAGTTCAATGCTCTCTACCAGCAAACTCGTCAAATGAGAGGAAGCGTTCGCTGTGGAATTGCTCTCATTCATCTGGAGCTTCTTCCCTAGCGCCATCATTGAGATTATGTTGATGGATGCTGCGTGGAGTTTGGAGCGAGCGCAACTTTTCTGCTTTCCTTCTGCATCGATGGAGCGTAGCATGGACCGTACTTCCTCGAGTATAATAGGTTGAAATGACTTGATCTTTGTTGGAGCAAAAAGTTGCGTTGTGCAAATCTGTCTGATGGACCTCCAAGCTGGATCAGGTTGCCAGAGAACATCTCAGGGGAAGAGACGACGATGACAGGAACGGAACCGAACTTAAGGAACATAAGCGGGTCATACGTTCTACTTAGACTCTGAAGGGATTTGTGAGGGTCAAGTGAAAGCTTGTGAAAGTGTCCGAGGATGGGTAAAGCAGGCGGCCCTGGAGGCAAACGTAACCGCGAATAACGTTTCTTCAGAAACGCAAGCGATAGTATCCAAAGCACCAGAAAAAGCAGCCAAGAAGGGCAACAGCAGCAAGGCTGAGGAATCGCTCATAGACGCCGATGATAAACTGACTTTCGTGTTCGAAAGAACACTCTGTTCATCCATTTCCCTTCCGGACTTTTGCAGTTCTCAGAATGCAGTTCTCCTTTCCAGTGCGGATGGGCTCAAACCATGCCAGTTGGAAATATGATATTGAGGGACTTTGTTGTGAAGAGATGGATAGGTATGTGCTTGAAGATGAAGAGGTGTTGCAAAATCCTTGATCTACACCAGCCAAATGAACTCCAAGAGTATATGGTGGGCCCTTTTAGCTTGCCAATGGATGTATTAGACACCCTATGTACCTTGGAAGTTCACTCTAAAAAAGATAGATCAAAACAGATAAGTCGGAGTTAGCTCAGAGGTGAAAACTTGCTATTCTTGGTTCATACACCTGTCCAGTATTTTACATAATTCTCTGAGCACAACAGCAATTAGCTTAATTCCTCTTGGGGAAGTCTAGGTATCTTAAAGAGCTAACTTTCAAGAGTAATCTCATCAAAAATAATGAACCACACACTGAGGATGAGTTTTAACAACTGATGACATCATCCCGATTTTCACGGGGCTGCTACAGTTTGAGACCCATGAGCAGACAAATCAATATAACTCAAAATTTAGAAATCCAATGATTATGAAAACTTGTATGGTTATACTAGACCGTAAGCTGAATCCAACAAGCTTTAAATCACTGAATTTGGATAGTAACCACTGAGAAACACCTCTGACAAGATGAGTGAAAAAGTCGGGTACCTGACAGAGAAGTGAAAATGCACAGACACTATTGACTTCAACTGAACATAACTGAAGATTGCAACATCCAAATGACATGAAAAATTTGTGAGCATATAGTACACTTATAGAGCTAACTTTACCAAGTTAAAATCACTGACAATGATGCACCAAGCTCAGAGAAAACATCTCTGCAAGCTGACTGAGAAAACTGAGAGTAATGGCAGTGAGTAGTACACTTCACAAGAACATGGAAAGATGAACTCAAATAATCATGAAAATGAAAGTATATTGCTTGTACAATACAATGGACTTACTGATACATATGTGTGCCTTGTAATCACACCTTGATATGGCATAAATCTCAGCTCTTGGAGGTCTTCATATAGGTCTCTCTAACCATGACTAAAACTGCCATCTATTTATAGTTGAGTTTGGGAGGCTAACTTCCCTCAATCATGTTGGAAACACAATGCCTTATTGGTTCAATGGTCCACTATGTAGAGCATGTATAGTAGTCTTTTCTAACTCCTTCCTACAAGAAATGACGACGGACGGGAACAACATATGTAGAACTCTTTTCTACACTTTGTAAATCACAATAGCGTGGAATCTTGATAAGGTATAAGCCTCTTAAGCAAGCGACCATGGTTCAAGTCCTTCGATCAGCAACGGCATAGTTCATAAAACCTATTTTATGCTTTTGCTTTATTAAAAGCTCATTGGAAAAAACAGACAACGCGAACGCGAACGCGTTTGATTTCTTTTAGCGATCGTAAGATCGGAAGTGCTTTATTACGATGGATAGCTTTTGAAAGTGCTTATTCCTATCAAGAAGTACTATATAAGAATAAGCTTGGATCAGTTCTATGTATCCTTCACCTAGGATCAACACAAGCTTTTTAGAGCTTGGACCTCAGTAGAGGTGGTGTTTCTTCTAGCACATGGGGCAGCCATGGTGCTAATTTGAAGCATGTTGAGGAGCAGCTATGGAGTTCTTCTTGGTGATTCTTCTTGTAGAAGGATGAAGGGTGTGCTCACACTCTAGCTCATGGAGAGGAGGTCATCTCTTGTTCATGGCAAGAAGACTTGATTATTAGCAGCTTGATGGTGAGGATCGCCCATCTACATGATGTATTTGAAGATCATCTTATACAAGAAGATGTTAGGTTGAAGATTATCTTCTACAAGAAGATGTCTGGCTACTTCAAGACATTGGATGGGACCATCTACATGATTTTGAAGATTATCTTCTACAGGAAGATATTAGGTTGAAGATTGTCTTCTATACAGAAGATGTCAGGCTACTTCAAAGACATTAGATGGAGATTAACATAAGATTCACATCTTATGTTAAGTATTCAGGTACATATTCTCTTTATGCAACAGGTACTACTTGAAGTTATGGAGGCTGTGGCGTTCATATCAGGAGAGTCCTATTCGGCATAGGTACAAGAGAAACAGTACGTATATGCTTTATGCATATTTTATGAGGTGTTTGAGAAGGTGTGTTCACATGAGTTTGAGGATTTCCGTTCACACTAATCCTTCCTCTTTCAGTCACTCATATTCACTCTTCTATAACCTATAAGGTCCACACATCTCATATATATTCAGATTACTGCCCATACATCTGAATATGTTTGTTACATTGTACATTCAACTCATACATCTATTTCTCATCACATAGAGTGGTTGAGAGTTTTGCTCCCACATTGTACATTGAACATTGGTATATATGATACTATGAGTAAGCGATGGCTTACGTAACACCTTACACATGTCGTCTATTCTTTCTCTATCTTGTCTCATCATTTTTATGATTAAGTTGTGGTATGTTCATGTTTTGTCAATATGGAAGATTGCTGGAATTAATGTTGTACATATCTGGACCTATGGAACCATGGACCTGTGACATGAGCCTAAGGCCTACTTCACTTCCAACATTTGGTATCAGAGCACTAAGGTTTTGGTTACAGAACTTTAGATCTTTGGCATCAATGCATTAAGGCTCATTCACAATCCTAGGTTCCCAGACTTCCAGATTTACAACATATGATTTGAAAGCATCTTCTAACATTTGACATTTGACATACACACTTAAATCTAGATGAGTAGAGATTTGAGAATTAGATAATTCAGTTACATGTGTATTCAACAGTGTGGAGTATGAAGTTGATGATCTGTTAGCAGCCGAATACTTTGGAAGAGTATGCAAATACTTTAAAAAAGTATTGTTTGAAGACCCAGACTTGATGAAGAGAAGACTACTTCAAATTCAAGGAAGAACAATGGTTTAGAGAAGATGAAGAAATCAGATCAACATCAAATCTCAGGTATCACTTTCTACTATCAGATTATCATTTGCAGGTCATATCTTAGAAGAGCAGTTATGAAGAGATTTGAAGAAATTCAAGAATTGCTTTTATACGCTTTCATCATTGGAAAGTTAAAGGCTACATCGAAATAGGTATCTAGAGGTTTTTCTAGAGAGTTTTGAGAGATCTCTTTCATGGCAAGAAAGTTCATCTAAGAAGACAAATGCGAAAGATGGGATGAGTTTTTTTCAGCCAATTTTCTATTGTAAGTTGGTATCAAGGTACAAATGTATCTAGAGAAGGTAACTCTAGAAGGGCAATTCATCATTCAGACAACGATTGGTGAATTTAGTCGTTTCAGACATTTGAAGCAAAATTTTTATTCAGAGATATGAGGAGATGATAAAACATGATTCTATATACACTTCCATTTGTATACCATGTTTATTTTATCTCTTACTCTTAGCACTAGAGGAAGAGAAAAGTTCATTCGAAGAAGTCAAGAGTGTTTGCTACTTCAAGATGAAGAGAACAAAAGGTATGGAAGAGAAAATTTGACAAATGTTGACATCATCAGGTGGAAGAAAGATGCAGAAGAAGAAAGTTCATCATTTCCAAAAGAAAAGTAAGACTTCCTTTTCTCATATATTTTCCATATACTTTTCCTATATTATCCTCTACACCCAAAGACAAGTCTACGAGAACATCTTGTTTAAAGAAGAAGCAGTTTCTTGTTTTGCATTACACTTGGTCATGATTTAGTAGATTTGACAAAGAAATTGCATTGAGAGAAAGAAAGGCAGCAGATATATGTTTTGACTCATATGTATATGAGTTATGAAGCTTTTAAGCAGGCACCTTATATGTTCCCTCAAAGAATTCTTGGAATGTCAATACAGAGCTACTTGATATATGACAAGTTGCAGAGAAGTATATTTCTTCTTTATCTAACTCTTGAGGTAAAAGAGTTTTTTGTAGCAGATGTTGAAGACTTGGGTTGAGGTTTTATGTTTGGAAAAGGTTACCTCATATTCAGTACTTTCAGAAACTTCAGAAAATTCAGACGTGTTGATGTACCAGTCAGTTGAAGAATCTACTTTTTATGATTGTCTAGACTTTTGGATACATGTTTGTATTCAAAAAGGTGTTCCATCAAATCCTAACACTTGATTGAAAGTGGAGTTAGCCAAAAGAAAATCAACAGGTACTATCACATTTCACCCGGTAAAATATGAAAGTTATGAAGTATCAACTTGCAGCTTTTGGAGTTCTCAAGGTGAGAAGTTTGTCCACTTATGTTTCAAGTAAGAATTGCAGATTCTTGGAAAGGATTTGTTTGAAGAAAAGTTTTACAACTTTTTAAGAAGCATGGATACT
>CM035406.1:82726731-82731731 GCA_020310875.1 Ceratopteris richardii
TATCTATCTATCTATCTATCTATCTATCTATCTATCTATCTATCTATCTATCTATCTATCTATCTATCTATCTATCTATCTATCTATCTATCTATCTATCTATCTATCTACCTATCTATCTATCTATCTATATATCTATCTATCTATCTATATCTATCTATTTATCTATCGATCTATCTATCTATCTATCTACCTATCTATCTATCTATCTATCTATCTATCTATCTATCTATCTATCTATCTACCTATCTATCTATCTATCTATCTATCTATCTATCTATCTATCTATCTATCTATCTATCTATTTGTCTATCTAATTATCTATCTATCTATCTATCTATCTATCTATCTAGCTATCTATCTATCTACCTACCTACCGATCTATCTATCTATCTATCTATCTATCTATCTATCTATCTATCTATCTATCTATCTATCTAACTATCTATCTATCTGTCTGTCTATCTATCTATCTATCTATCTATCTATCAATCTATCTATCTATCTATCTATCTATCTATCTATCTATCTTTCTATCTATCTATCCATCTATCTATCTATCTATCTGTCTGTCTTTCTGTCTATGTAGTTATCTATCTATCTATCTATCTACCTATCTATCTACCTATCTATCTATCTTTCTATCTATCTATCTATCTATCTATTTGTCTATCTAATTATCTATCTATCTATCTATCTATTTATTTATGTATCTATCTATCTATCTATCTATCTATCTATCTATCTATCTATCTATCTATCTATCTATCTATCTATCTATCTATCTATCTATCTATCTATCTATCTATCTATCGATCTATCTATCTATCTATCTATCTATCTATCTATCTATCTATCTATCTATCTATCTATCTATCTATCTATCTATCTATCTATCTATATATATATCTATCTATCTATCTATCTATCTATCTATCTATCTATCTATCTATCTATCTTTCTTTCTTTCTTTCTTTCCTTCTTTCTTTATTTCTATCTATCTACCTATCTACCTATCTATCTATATATCTATCTATCTATCTATCTATCTATCTATCTATCTATCTATCTATCTATCTGATGGAGAGTGTTAATCTCCAAAAGAACAACTTATTCTTGTGATTAGAGCACCTCTATACCAAGAATAAGTCAAAACCTTTCACTCTTTAGAGGATCAACTTCTAATTATCAAAAGATGAACAAATCTGTGAAGAAGATGAAACACAGAAAAGTCTGCTGCACTATTTTTCCATATTGACCTATCAAATGTGTAAAGTTTTTGATGAAACTTTGTACGAAGTATCTCCTAGAGATTGCGCATCTACTCCAAGTTGAATCACTTCAAAAGATTAAGTATAACTTGAGAAATTGATTTCACAAATTACCTATGTCAGAAACTGTCATTCAAAACAGTCGACTTTACACCTGTAACTTTTAAGACTTGGTTCTCCTTGAATAGAACCCGTTTTACAAAATGCTTCTAGACATAAGTAGCTTATCTTCCAACTTAAAGATTAAGCCCTCACTCATGCAAAACTTTAAACTGTGCTGGGAGAAATGACCAAAACATTGACTTCGAAATATGCGCCTGTTTTAGGAACCTGTGAATACACTTCACATATGAATGTTCCTACACTTAATTCACTCAGCCTGATTACAATTGGAAGCTGAAACTTTGCACAGAGGTCAAGCAACTCTCAACTTAGACTTGTACAAAAGCATTCCACAATTGATCTACTGTAGAAGGAGAACACGCAGAAACATCGGGCGCAAAACTTTTCATTTACTCAGAGAAAATACAACTGAGTGATGAGAGCTAACTCAAATTTACTTTCCTCTATCTCATGACTTCTATCTCCCTCATTCTTGACTTCTAACTATTGTCACATAAGCTCTCATACATGCCCCGACTTTTCTCAAGGTATTTATAGATAATTTGTACATAATTCTTACTGAACAAAAGATCTAAGTCATCTATGACTATGCTAATGTACATATGTGTACACTTCTCTTGTCCTCTGATTGTAATCTTCTTCCACACTTTAGGAATTGATTCTTCCTTCATCATTTGATCTTCCAAGCCTTCAATTGGTGATTGGTCTGCACCAACAGCTCCCCCTCAATCATCAATTGAGGTCTTCTCTGTCTTCTTGATACTTGCCATGTCTTTGAACCTTTGTAACTTAGGTCCATCCAAACTCTTTGTCATCATATCTGCCACTTGTTCTTTTGTTGGAGTGTACATCACTTCAATCTCTTTATCAAGTACCTTTTCCCTCAAGAAATGATACTGAATCTCTATATGCTTAGTCCTGGCATGAAAAACAGGATTAGCTGCCAAATACAAAGAACTCATATTGTCTCCAAAAAATTATTGGAGTACTATGATCAAACTCAAAACTCTTCATCAAGGTCTTCAACCATATCACTTCTTTTGCAGCTTCTACCATTCCCTTATACTCAGCTTCTGTAGATGATAAAGCAACTGTATGTTGCTTCTTTGAACACCAAGAAACTAACTTGTCTCCAACATAACATAGATATCCATGAGTAGACCTTCTATCATCTGAGTCACCTGCCCAATCTGCATCACTAAACACTTTGATTCTTGTGTCAGAAGTGAAACCATAATACAAACCTTCACTTAGGGTTCCCTTGATATATCTGAGTACCCTTTGGGCTGCAATCCAATGAGTCTTCTTTGGACAATGCATGAATTGTGACAACACACCTACTGCATATGATAGATCTGGCCTTGTCAAGGTAGCATAGATTAGACTACCTACCAAACTCTGATATTTCTTCATGTCATTGAATTCTTCACCTCCATATCTGCTTAATTTATGATTTACCTCCAATGGTGTAGTTGAGGTCTTGCAATCTTCCATGTTAAACTTGACTAGAAGATTCTTCAAGTATCTCTCTTGTGAAACATATACTCCATGTTGAGTATACACAATCTGCATTCCTAAAAAATAAGATAAGTTTCCCAAGTCACTTATCTTAAACTCCTTCTCTATTTGCTTCTTGAGTTCATTGATTCCTTGAGCATCTGTTCCTGTAACAATAATATCATCAACATAAATACACATGTAAATGTATCCATTTTCACTTGCCTTCACTAGCAAGCTACTATCTGCCTTTGATGCTTGAAAACCACATTCATTCAAGAACTTGACCAATCTGTAATTCCAAGCTCTTGGGGCTTGCTTCAACCCATATAAAGCTCTCTTGAGCTTACACACATAATCTGATCCAATTGATTCCATGAAGCCTTCTGGTTGCTCCATATATACTTCATCTGCAATGTAACCATTAAGAAATGCATTCTTCACATCCAATTGTGATAATTTCCATCCCTTGCAAGTAGCAATAGCAATCAATGTCCTAATTGTAGACATCTTAGCAACAGGACTAAAGGTTTCATCATAATCTACCCCATAAGTTTGGGCATAACCTTTAACCACAAGTCTAGCCTTATATCTAGACACCTTACCATCTGCAAACCTCTTTGTTTTATATACCCACTTGCATCCAATGACTTTCTGATTCTTTGGTCTTGGTACTAGTTCCCAAGTTTCATTTTCAAGTAGAGCATCATACTCTTCTTGCATTGCCTTCTCCCAATTCTGTTTACCTTTGGCTTCTTCATAAGTGGTTGGATCTTCTTCTGTTTTCACAATGTAGGCATAATCTTTTGTTGTTAGGAAAGATGTATCATAACTATACCTTATAGGCTCTTTCCTTTCTCTTGTAGATCTCCTGATTTCTGCACTTCTTGAAGTTTCAGCCTCATTTGATTCTGGATCAAATCTTGGCCCTTCTTCTACATGATCCTGCATTCTACATCTAGAGTCAACTTCATCAACAATTTCTTCACATACTTTTACCTTTGCCTTTCCTTTCCTTTGAATTTCTTCAACACCTGTATACTCATTTGGTGATCCTGAATACCACACATTTTGCTCATCAAATGTCACATCTTTAGTAACAAGAAATTGCTTTGTGGATGGACTCCACAACCTGTAACCCATTTGTCTATCATCATATCCAATAAACACATACTTCTCTGCTTTTGGTTCTAGCTTATGTCTTAATTGTGAAGGAACATAAGCATATGCAATACATCCAAATATTTTGCAATGATCAAGACTAGGCTTCTTACCCCACCATGCTTCATAAGGGGTTCCTCCATCCAAAGCTTTGCAAGGCAACCTATTCACAAGGTATGTTGCAGTGTTAATGGCTTCTGCCCATAAGTAATTTGGACAATTCTTTTCCTTCATCATGGCTCTTGCAAACTCTACAAGAGTCCTATTCCTCCTTTCTGCTACTCCATTCTGTTGAGGGGAGTACCTGCAAGTTACTTCTCTTTTGATACCTGCATTCCACAAATAATCATCAAACTCTTTTGAGAAATACTCTCCCCCTCCATCTGATCTTAACCTCTTTAGCTTTTGTCCTGTGATCCTTTCTGCATAAGCATGGAAATGTTTGAATGTCTTAAAGACTTCTGATTTATCCTTGATTACATACAAAGTAATCCACCTGGTTGCATCATCAACAAACAACACATAATATCTGGATCCATTTATGCTATAGTCCCTTGAGGGACCCCATACATCTGTATGAACCAATTCAAGCATGTTTGAATACTTATACCCTGATTTGTTATAAGAACTTTTATGTGCTTTACCTAATTGACAAGCTTCACACTTGTACACCATATGTTGCCCTTCAATGTTTGGCAATCCAAGTACCACCTGATTCTTTGACATCTCCTTTATAGCTCTCTCATTGAAATGACCTAGCCTCTTATGCCATAGGTCTAATTCAGACACCTTTTGACCTCCATAGGTAAACAATGCATGTCCCACATTACCTTGAACTTTGAGAGTGAACAATCTTCCTTCCTTTTTACCTGCAATTATGGTTCTATATCCCTGATTTGGATCTTGTACATAAACACCATCATTTGTGAATCTTACCTCATATCCTTT
>CM035406.1:82739231-82744231 GCA_020310875.1 Ceratopteris richardii
ACAACAACAATTACAACAACAACTACAATGGCAATTACCAAGGAGGATTCAAATCCAAAAAGGACTACAACAACTATATAGAAGAGCAAGATGATTCTCTTCTGATCATGAACATGACTTCAAAACCAGGTACAAATGATGACCACCTATTCTACATTTACTCAGGATGCTCAAATCATGTGGCTGGCAATGTAGCACTACTCTCTGATCTTGAGGAACCAAAAGGTAAGAATCAAGTACAAACAAGTGATGACACCAAGTAGATAGCTAGATGGATAGATAGATAGATAGATAGATAGATAGATAGATAGATAGATAGATAGATAGATAGATAGATAGATAGACAGATAGATAGATAGATAGATAGATAGATAGATAGAAAGATAGATAGATAGATAGATAGATAGATAGATAGATAGGTAGATAGATAGGTAGATAGATAGATAGATAGATAGATAGATAGATAGATAGATAGATAGATAGATAGATAGATAGATAGATAGATAGATAGATAGATAGATAGATAGATAGATAGATAGATAGATAGATAGATGGATAGATAGATTGATTGATAGATAGATAGATAGATAGATAGATAGATAGATATGTTAAGGAAACACTCACGAATTTGACACAACAAACAAGAGAGAAACAGAATCTTCCGGAAAATCAGTGCACAGGTGTACAGTATACGAAATTAGTGCGCGGTGTGCGCATAACAGAGCAATTAACCGCGGCGGGCTCGTAAGGCGCGCATAACGCAAATTGAAGAGTGACAGCGCAGAGGAGCGCCAAAAGAAAGTGTATATATATGCAACAAGATTTGAAAAACATAATATAGATAGAGAAGAAGGGAGTAGATGATACGCAGAGGAGAACGAGAGACAGATATAGAGAAGACGCCATAGATCGCGTATGAGTGAAGAGAGAGTTAGAAGTTCTCAGAAGACGCCATAGATCGCGTATGTACAGATGAATAACACAAGCCTGAAGTGTCGGGTCTTTTCATCTGAAGAGAGATGGTAATAAGAAACTACTCACTGTAGGAGAGTTTCTGTAACTTGAGCAAGAAGAGGCCAAGCTTACTTGTACACATCTCTAATTGAAAACACATGTTCATGTGGACGTCTGCGTGCAATCTTTACTTGTGAAGAATCTGAAGCTATTTCGTGTTACGGTAGGAAGTTCCGTTTATCGTTAACTGTCACGACTCGTTACTAAACGTGCTTCAGTACCTTCTCTGTAAACGCATGAATAACAGTTTACCCAGTAAACATATTTCAGTAATTTCTGGTCAGTTACAGTTTCTCAGAAAATAAGATTTTTCGGTAGAACAACGAAGGATAACTCGCAGCAGAGTTCGAAGCTTTGTATGAGAGATAGCTCATCTTGTAGCTAGACGTCTCTACTTTAAGCTGATCACAGTTTCTGGTGGAATGGAGATGTACACACAGTACAAAGGTTAACCGGAAAGTAGCACTTCAGAACTGAGAAGTTTTTCCTTAAACTTTCAGAAGAGTTCATTAAGTGGAGAAAGCTCACGAATCACTTTCTTACTTCTTGTATGTTCACTTGAAGTAATTATAACCAAAGTAGCAGTTCATTTCGGTGAAGTTCCGGTACGATTACGGTGTCAGTCCAGTAACAGTCTGGTGAAGTTCCGGTGGAACTTGTGTCGCAGGATAACACAGTTAAGGCGACGTTAATTAAGCTGAGCTACTGTTGATTACAGAAGTGTTCTGAATCACTCTAGTTTAGCATTCTACTACGGTGGCGCGACAATTTCCGCAGGCCTGACAGAGTTCAAGCTTTGTCGCGAAACCCACCTTCAGGGCGAAAGTATTTCCGCAACAGTGGCGTTAAAGCCGAAGTTTTCGCCAACAATTGGTATCAGAGTAGGTTAATCTCCCAAGAATTGGTATAAGAACCTAGAGTATCCCC
This sequence comes from Ceratopteris richardii, assembly GCA_020310875.1. Lineage (NCBI taxonomy): Eukaryota > Viridiplantae > Streptophyta > Polypodiopsida > Polypodiales > Pteridaceae > Ceratopteris > Ceratopteris richardii. Next base: position 82,741,173 of record CM035406.1, read on the forward strand.
TATCATGGCAGATCATGTCCAAATTGATAAACTGGACAGAGATAATTATCCCGCATGGGTAATGCGCATGGAAGCCTTACTTATGAGTAAGGACTTAATGATGTACGTGACCGGAGAAGAAAAGAAACCGACCTTCGAAGATGATAGTCAACCGGAAAAAGAAGAACTAGACGCCCTAAAGCTGTGGCAGAAGAAAGATGCAACGGCAAGAGCCTACATCTACAACACTGTTTCAGATCATCTGCTACCGCACATTAGAGGTTTGGAGAAAGCAGAGGACATATGGAGTGCATTGGAAGATCACTTCCAAAATACTACGAAAGCTAGGAAGGCCAGCCTATGGTCCGAGTTCACAACGTTCAAAAAGAAGCCGAGTCAAAGCATCAGTGACTACGTCACTAAAATGAAGGATCTAGCAGATAGTCTAGGATCCATAAATGAAGAAGTCGAAGATCATAGATTGATAGCGCAAGTGCTCACAGGGTTGAGAGGAGATGAAAGGTGGAAACCTTTCGTACTATCAACTGAACTCTCCCTAAATCATTTTGTACCAGAGTTAAATCAACTGCTTGGTTTGATGCTCACATATGAGCAAGACCTGAAAGGAGACGCAGACAAAGGACATAGCTCTGCGATGTACATGAAGAACAAGAAGAAAGACAAAGGCAAGTCAAAAGATGAAGAAGAGTCGAGCTCTCAGGCCTATTACGCAAGAGGTAAAGGCACTGGCAGAGGAAGAGCAAGAGGAAGAAGCCGCCAGAATACCATCAAGAAAGCTTGCTGGATTTGTGGACTAAGTAACCATCTGGCGCATGACTGTTGGCACAATCAACAAGGATCAAATCAAAACCAAAACAACAATAGCAGAGGCAGAAGCGGAAGAAATCAGAGTAACTTCCAAAGAGGAAGACAAAGCCAAGGAGGAGGCTACGGTAGAGGTGGAACAAGAAGTTGGGGACAGAGCCAATCCTACAACACCACCTACAACAACTACGCAAATGACACACAGAATGAAAGTCATACATCATTGATGATGAACTCAATCAGCACATCTGATAATGAAGACCTAAAGGTATTTTACATTGACTCTGGATGTTCTAATCACTTGTCAGGAAACATAGAGCTGATGTCAGAATTGGAAAAAGGAAGTGCGAGTCACACTGTTCAAACAGGTGACAATACAAGACACAAAGTACAATCAATCGGAAAAGTGAAATGCAAGAGTGGAGCAGATTTGCTAACCAATGTTTTGTATGTTCCAACAATACCGAAAAACCTGATCAGTATGGGACAGATAGTCGAAAAAGGTTTTCAGGTCAGATTTACAAATAAAGGAGTATTTGTAGAAGATCCCAAGAACGGATACTATCAGATCGTCTCTGGTAAGAAAGAAGGGAGACTCTTTACGTTAAGAGTACAAGGGAACATTGGCCAAGCGCTGCTTACACATGATGAAAAGGTAATTACAGAACTTGATCTCTGGCACAAGAGATTAGGTCATTTTCACGAAAAAGGAATCAAAGCTATGATAGCGAATCAGTCTGTACTGGGATTACCAAACGTACAGAACCAACATATGATTCACAAATGCGAAGCCTGTCAAATGGGAAAAGCCCACAGGTTACCTTTCCAGAAGAAAGGATTCAAACATGACAGTGTGCTGGAACTCATACATACAGATGTATGGGGACCAACGAAAGAAGGATCAATCAGCGGATCAAGGTACTATGTTTTATTTATTGATGATGCCACAAGGTGGATAACTCTTTATGTTCTGAAAGAGAAATCAGAAGTATTTGGAGCTTTCAGGCATTTTCATGCATATGCTGAAAGACTCACCGGACAAAAACTTAAAAGACTGAGGTCTGATGGAGGGGGAGAATACTTCTCCCGAGAATTCAATGACTATCTCTGGAATGCAGGTATTAAGAGAGAAATAACCTGCAGATATACACCACAACAAAACGGTGTAGCAGAAAGAAGGAACCGAACTCTAGTCGAGTTTGCACGAGCTATGCTAAAAGAAAAAAATTGCCCAGACTATCTTTGGGCTGAAGCCGTAAACACAGCGACATACTTGGTAAACAGATTACCATGTACAGCCTTAGAAGGAATGACCCCTTATGAAGCTTGGTGGGGAAAGAAGCCAACACTTGATCACTGCAAAGTGTTTGGATCAGTAGCGTATGCTTATGTACCGTCTCAACTCAGACATAAGCTTGAACCGAAAGCAGAGAAATATGTATTCGTCGGATATGATGAAAAGCAGATGGGCTACAGGTTATGGAGTCCTCTAACCAAACATTTTACTGTTTCCAGAGATGTAACATTTGATGAACAGAAAAGCTGGTTTGTAGATCAGAGCCATACAGCCGAAGAATTTGAAGAAGAGATAAAAAGAAGAGAGAAAGGAAAAACAATCGTACAGGTAAACAAAGAAGACGAGGCAAGTACGTCCAGGACCGGAACTGGTATAAGGAACGAAGATGAAGACGGGTACTCAGACACACACGAAGAATATGAGCTAAGAAGGTCAAACAGAGTAAGAAGACAACCGGAAAGATACTCGTATGATACATCGTATATAACTCAACAAGATTATGCATATATGGTTAAAGAAGAAGATGAGCCTCAGAGCTATGACGAAGCCAAAGGCAAGAAGCAATGGCAAGAAGCAATGGAAGAAGAACTCACCGCACTGGAAGAGAACAAGACATGGGAGCTTGTTCCTAAACCGAATGGTAAGAAAGTAATTGGAAATAAATGGGTGTTCAAAATAAAGAAACTTGCAGATGGAAGGATAGCCAGACATAAAGCGAGACTGGTTATCAAGGGCTATGCTCAGACGCATGGCATAGATTATGACGAGACGTTCAGTCCGGTGGCAAAGATGTCAACCATAAGAATAGTGATTGCTATAGCAGCATCAAAAGGATGGAAGCTAAGTCAGCTAGATATAAAGAATGCATTCCTGAATGGATATATATCAGATGAAGTCTATATGGAACAACCGGAAGGGTTTATAAGTTCCAGATACCCAAACTTTGTTTGCAGGTTAA
>CM035406.1:82751731-82754231 GCA_020310875.1 Ceratopteris richardii
ATCATAACCAATGAATACATACTTTTCAGCTTTAGGTTCCAATTTGTGCCTTAATTGGGATGGCACATATGAATATGCCAAACATCCAAATACTTTGCAATGATCTAGAGTAGGTCTCTTACCCCACCATGCCTCATATGTTGCATACCCTACAAAGCTTTACATGGTAACCTATTAACCAAATAAGTAGCTGTATTTGCAGCCTCAGCCCACAAATAATTAGGGTAATTTTTCTCCTTCATCATTGACCTTGCAAACTCAACAAGAGTTCTATTTCTTCTCTCTGCTACACCATTTTGTTGAGGAGAGTACCTGCAAGTAACCTCCCTTTTTATACCTGCATTCCAGAAGTAATCACTGAATTCATTAGAGAAATAATCTCCCCCTCCATCTGACCTTAGTCTCTTCAATTTATGACCTGTAATCCTCTCTGCATACACATGATAATGTTTGAATGTATTGAATGCCTCTGACTTATCTTTGATCACATAAATAGTGATCCATGTGGTAGCATCATCAACATAAATTACATAATATCTTGAACCATTGATACTAAAATCTTTTGATGGTCCCCACACATCTGTGTGTACCAATTCAAGCTTCTCTGAATACATAAAACCATGCTTGGAATAAGATTGCTTATGAGCCTTACCTAATTGACATGCCTCACATCTGTATGTGTACAACATTAGGCAATCCAAGCACTGAACCATTGTTAACCATATCTTTGATACCTTTTTCATTGAAATGTCCAAGTCTTTTGTGCCAAAGATCTAACTCAGAGATCTTATGTCCTCCATAAGTGACCAAGGCATGACCAACATTACCTTGGATCTTCAATGTGAAAAATATTCCTTGTTTCTTCCTTGAAACAATTTTGTTTGTACCCATTGCTAGGATCTTCCACAAACACTCCTTCATTAGTGAATCTAACTTCATAACCTTTTTCAACAATTTGTCCTACACTTATCAGATTCTTAGGAATTGTAGGAACATAGAAGACCTTACTCAAGAGTGTGCTACCATCCTTGGCCTTCACTCATCCAATTGACTTCACATTGTGCTTTGTATTGTCACCTATTTGAACCACATGATTAGTTACCTTATTTTCCAAATCAGTCATCAAAGCTATGTTGCCACTCAGGTGATTACTACACCCTGAGTCAATGTAAAAGACTCTTTGGTCTTCACTTTGCCTTTCACAAGTTGCATTCATTATCAATGTTAAATCCTCCTTCTGATCTGAAGCATAATTGTAGTAGGTATTGTTGTATTATTGACTTTGGAATCCTCTACCTGCATTTCTTCCAAAGTAACCTCTACTACCTCTACCTCTGAAATTACCTCTTTGATTTCTGCCACCTCTTCCTCTTGAATGAAAGTTTTGATTATATCCACCATTACTCTGAGTATTATGCCAACAATCATTAGCTAAGTGATTTGTCTTACCACAAATCCAGCAAGCTTTGACTCCATCTTTATTACTCCTGCCTCTTCCTCTACCTTTGCCACCTCCTCTTCCTCTTAGGAAATTAGTTTGGCTAGTTGTACCTTCATCCTCATTTGCTTGTTGCGTTCCCTTGATATTCTTCTTCTTATCCTTTGAATACATTGCATGACCTGTACTCTTGTCACCTTCACCTTTGACATCCTACTCAAAGGTTAACATATGTCCTAGCAACTGATTTAAGTCAGGATTAAAAATGATCAAGTGATAATTAAGTAGAAAAAATGAATGGCTTCCATTTTTCATCACCTCTCAACCCTGTGAGGATTTGCCTTACCAATTTATCCTCCTCAATGTCTTCATCAACTGCTCCTAATGCATCTATAATGTCCTTCATCCTTGTTACATAGTCTGAGATGGATTGAGAGGCCTTCTTCTTGAAAGTGGTAAATTCTGCCCACAAAGATGCCTTCCTTGACTTTGTGGTGTTTCGGAAATGCTCTACCAAAGCATTCCATATATCACTTGCACTTTCAAGACCTCTAATATGAGGTAGCAAGTAGTCATTGACTGCCATATAGATAATGCTCCTAGCTTGAGCATCTCTCTTCATCCAATTCTTCAAATCTGATAATTCCTCCCTAGTTGGAACACTAGGATCTCTGAATTGAGGCTTTTCTTCTTCACCTGTAATATAAACTATCAAGTCTTTGCTCATAAGATGAGCTTCCATCCTCATTGACCATGCTGGATAGCTCTCTCTATCCAACTTCTCTATTTAAAGAGAATCTCCCATCCTTTCTTCACGTGTATATTGAATTCTTCAACCTTTATGAGTAATAGATGTACCTTTACTTCGAATATAATTCCTTTTGTCTTTCTTGATGTCGTATGACCTCCTTCTCAAGCCTTGCCCTCAAGCTTTCACCTTTTGAATCTTCAGATGTTGAATTCTTTGCAGCTGCAACAATCCGGATCCTCCTTCCTTCAATTCTGATGCTTCGTGCTCTGATACCACTGATGGAGAGTGTTAATCTCCAAGAGAATAAGCTA
>CM035406.1:82759231-82821731 GCA_020310875.1 Ceratopteris richardii
AATAATCTTCCTTCCTTTTTCCCTGTGACAATGCTTCTATATTGTAGACTTGGATCTTCAACATAAACACCATCAGTTGTAAATCTGACTTCATATCCCTTCTCAATAATTTACCCTACACTTATTAAATTTTTAGGGATTGTTGGAACATACACTACCTTGCTTAGAAGTGTAATTCCACTCCTTACCTTCACTGATCCAAGGCTCTCAACCTTGTGTTTGGTATTGTCTCCTATTTGATCTGTATGTCCATTCACTTTAGCTTCCATATCAATCATTAGAGAAATATTACCACTCAAATGATTACTACATCGTGAGTCAATACAAAACACCATTTGATCTTCATTGATTCTAAAATTCTGATTATGACTTCCACTATTCTGATTGTTATACCAACAATCATTTACCAAATGATTTGTTGTGCCACAAATCCAACAAGCTTTAGTATTATCTTTGTTCTTACCCCTCTTCCTTTACCTCTGAAGTTCATCTTCCCTTTCATGAACTTTACTTGATTTGAAGGTCCTTCTTCATCATTTTTTTGCTTTCCTTTAGCATTCTTCTTCTTATCCTTTGAATACATTGCTTCCCTTGAACCTCTGTCATTCTCTCCTTTAATGCCGTGCTCAAATTTAGCATATGTCCTATCAACTGATTAAGATCAGGAGTAAAATGATCTAATGATAGTTCTGTAAACAACATGAAAGGTTTCCACTGTTCATCTCCTCTTGGACCTGTAAGTATTTTCCTTACCAACTTGTCTTCTTTTATTTCTTCATCTACTACTCCCAAGCTATCTGCAATGTCCTTCATCCTTGTAACATAGTCAGAAATTGACTGAGAGACTTTCTTCTTGAATGCTGTAAATTCAGTCCATAGTGAAGCCTTCCTCGATTTGGTTGTGTTTTGGAAATGTTCTTCCAAAGCATTTCATATATCTGCTCCACTTTCTAATCCTCTAATGTGTGGTAGATGATAATCATTTATAGCCATGTAAATGATGCTCCTGGCTTGAGCATCTCTCTTCATCCAATTCTTCAATTCGGCAAGTTCTTCTCTTGTTGGAATACTTGGATCCTTAAACTCGGGCTTTTCTTCTTCTCCTATAATAAATGATATCAAATCTTTGCTCACAAGGTGTGCTTCCATCCTCATGCACCATGCTGGAAAGTTCTCTCTTTCTAGCTTGTCAATATGCAAGCTTTCTCCCATCTCTTGACTTCTGTGTCTGCAATTACTAAGATTTATGGCGATATAATGTACCTTTGATATGAAGCTTTAATCCTTCTTCATCCTTTGAACTCGTGCTTTCTTCTTCTTCAGGTTTTCTTCCAAACTTTACACTTTGCTCCTTCAATTCACAAAGTCTTTGATATCTGCAACAGTCGAGATTCTCCTTGCTTCTTCTTCACTTTAATTTGATCTTTTCGCTCTGATACCATTGCTCGAGACCTCTTAATCTCCAAATTTCTAATCTATCTTGATTTAAGAGCTCCTCTTGTCCTCTATATCAAGAATAAACCAACATTTACACAAACTTTAAATTATCTTTTATATATGTTAAGCAATACTTCTCTATATGAAGCTTTCTTCATCTTCAAGAATTTGCTTCAGAAATGGACTTCAATCTCTACATATGACTTTGATTTAATCCTTCCAATGATACTCATACGTTCATACTACCTTTGTGCAATCACATTGATCATTACTTCTTCAAAAGAACTATTATATTTCTAATTTGATCACTTAGATCAAACATGTGTCATAAACTACCTTCCAAAAATGATGACTTTGACATGGTCAACTTCTTAAGTTGATTTCTCTCAAAATCTAACCCATTTTGCTTAATGCTTTTGAACAACGTTCCTCACCTAATAAGTTAGATTTTGAATGCTCAAACATAAAAAAGATTTCGTGATCCACATGATCAGGCTGAGAGAATTCTAGGAAAGACCGGTTGCTAACTCACGAGAAAACTCTCTACTCATCTATCTCTTGAACTGAAATCTATTGACTCCTTTTACATCTATTCTTCATCTCTCTTTTTTATGACATGACTATACATCAGCTTATATATACATGTGAGTATAAACTCATCACTACATCAAGTATTTTTAAGTGTTTATCCAAAGCTACTATACATAAATGTACAGAATATTTTTTTCTGGTTCTTCAATTGACTTCATGCATTGGGCTTGAATCTTTTATTCACTTCGTCATTCCTAAGCTTCATGTAATCATCCAGTGATTATTGTCTTGCTCCAACAGGTTCTAAATGAAAATTTTCACACACTAGAAATAGAACTAAAGAGCTTTCAAAGAAGAGTAAAATCACTCCATTTTGAGACTCCAAGATACCTCAGTTAGTTGCATCAAAATAGATTACTTAATCTCTTTAGAAAGTATAACGTAACAATATAGACAATGTTTGACATTTTTCTAGACTTGTGTAGCAAGTGATCGTGAGACTTATACCACTTAAATTTTAGATTACTAGCTTTCAATTAAGACAAAGTAAATTAGAAATGGATTTGTAATGAAGGAACAAAAGAAGTTCTAATGACAATGTCTCTACCAAGGTCATCGATAGAGATAGAGTATATAAAGTGGAATCTATGCAATATATAAAAAGAACAACTAGCACATGGTGTTCTTAAGCATGGAATTATCTTGGGGATAGTTTCCAATGAGTCTTAAGTTAACTCCTTAGAGGCTTTATAGGTCATAGACTAACCTCTTTAATCAATCAAAAACACTAATAAAAAACATATACATGTCAAAATCGCATCAAGAGATGAGCTATTTCTTCTCTAATCAACTTCTTTCCATTATAAACATGCTTTCATGCCTCCAACCCATGCAAATCATCCTTCATTGATTATTTGTGATGTCGAAATTGAAACTTGGGAGATGGTTAAACACTCTTCAGCCTAAAATTCTTTTTCACTTCCAACACTCATTATTTTCTCCAACCTCACAAGTATTCATGTATTCTTTACCATAAATATGGCATGAAAGTTTATTCTCTGAATGTATATTGGTTTTTTGTCTTATTTGAAATTTTCACTAGGGAGGTAACCTTTGATACTTAAACATTACATTAAGTTCTTGATACCCGAGTATTAGTTTAGGAAGGAATCTAGTAGTCTATTCAATTGTAGGTTACAACTAGTCTCACTTTGTGAATAACTATATTCACTTCCTTCCAATTGTTAAGGTTAAGATTTTAAAAAGTAAGCTAAGTAGAATCACCTATATTCTTGGCTACATGTAGCAGAAAATGATGTCACTTATGTATGCAAATCCATGTGCTTGCATGCAATTTCATATAATTGCATGTAGTAAATCCTTCATTTCTTTGTTTTTAAGCATGCTTTCTATGCATCCATTTCCTGCACCTATGTTGTGTACAAAGAATTATTCATCTTGTTTTAGAATCCAAAGAAGCAAAGATTTCTCTAGAATAAGAGTGAGAGAGCTTCTCTTGATTTTAATAAAGTGTAAGAGCTCCTATTTATTTTGTAAGACAACTTAAGAGCCTTGTGCACCACTTTCTTGTGTCAATGGAATATTTGGCACCAATTTGGTGCCAATGTTCCACAAGATTAGCCATATATTTAACATAAATATTTCTTTGTACAACATGGATTCTCAATGGAAACGACAAATGGTTTTATCTAGGATTTCCTAGGTTTTAAAACATAGGTTTGCTCAACTAAAATTTACACCATGGGCTCACTACTTTGATTGAGTTCTACATAATTCAAAGGACAAATTTACACTAAGGTGGATGATATTTGCATGTTAGAAGTTTAAATAACATTTTGATAAATTATCCATAGATAAAATGTGGATTGTTGTAGTATATAAATTCTAGTGGAACTAAACCCTCCAATAACTTGAAATTCCTTAAGAAAGAATCCTGAAAATGTCTATTGAAAACTTTCCGCGAATGATGAACCCTGAATGTCTTTAAAAGCCACTATTGTAGACTCATCCCAAAAATATCACATTCTAAGACTATAAGAAGGAGTTGTACACCACTGATTAGCAATGGCTAGAGGAGACTAAAGTTCTTCAAAACTAGAGTTCACAAATATTTCTAATTGTAAAATATAAGAACATAAAAAGTATCGATCACTATTTTTTATCTTTATCTTCTAATTAGAAAACTATGCATTAGGGGAAAAAATGAACCCTGCATGGGCCTTGTAAGGATCCCTAATTTTTAGGGATTAAGCTTAATTCTGTTCTTGTTTAAGGGGACAAAGTGCATTTAATAGGGCACTTTTTAGAAGGCTGGAGTAGGCTTTTTTTGAGGCTTCAATAGGCCTCTCTCTTTATTATTCTAGAGAGAGAGAAAGAGAATCTACTTTCCACATCATCAAACTCGTACATGTATTTGAATAAAAAAATGAATTTTTTTTAAAAGTCTCATTTTTAGTGTATATTGACTCAAAAGAGCCAATTTTTTAATATATATGTCAGAAGTCACTTTTTTGGGCCCATTTTTTGAAGTTTCTTTTAGAAAAAGTATAATTTTCAAACTCCCTCCAAAAGTAAGTGCCACATCATCAAATCCGTGACTATGCTTCCCCCAAAAAATGAATTTTTTCAAATTTCATCCTCTTCAGCCATACTCAGTGGAAAAATACACTTTAACCCATACACATACAAGAAAACACATTTTTTGAGCAAAACATATGCTTTAGACTCCCTTCCAACCGGTTTTTCATCTTTGTTTTTGATATTGTTGGTCATTAGCAAAGATGGTATTGACATGTATCACAAACTTCACAGTAGAACATCCTCATGCTCCTACATCAACAAGTATCCATGTTCATGTGCCTAGAGAGTTTGCTCCAAATACACGATGCAACAATGATGCCAATTCTCAAAATGAACGTCGTGTAGCTGGAGAAAAAAGTATTGATCTTTGGGCTCATGGTTCACTATATCCTCTTGATCCAATATCTTCTTACCATCCAACACTCCATAACCTCTCAACTTTACTTCAGTTCATTGGTGCGGGTGAAGCTGGACTATAAGGTTACTGCAAGCGATTATCTACACATTGACTTGCTACTGCTAAGTATTGGCTCCAACAATATCACATCCATCATATGAGGGTGGTCACTTTAGAAGCACAATCATATCTTTCCAAAAACAACTTGCACATTTGGAACAGGATATTGAAGCAAAACAAAGCACAATTTCAAAGTTAACTACCAATCTCCAGCAGCTGAAAGAAACTCCATTTGGTATGAGACATAGGAAAAGAGCATTGTCATCCTTTGAAGCTCTTTCAAAAGGTGGTGGAGCATGCAAACAACATATATTTGCAACAAGGTGAGTGTTTGTTTTACTTTTATATGTTTTAAAGAAGATTTGTAATGGAATCTTTCATTGTGTAGGTCGTTTATTCAAGACATAACTGCTTCATCAACAACACAAGACCAATTCAAGCTGATGAATAGCTGTATAAACACCAAAGAAATCACTTCTGCTTTAGACTCACGCATAGGAAAGTGTGTTAGAGTTGTTGTTGAAGCTGAGTTTTCAATGAAGTTAAGAAATCTTATCACAGTGCAAGATGTGCAGGCAATATGTGACGAAGTAGGCATCAGTAGAACTGGGTATACTGCAATGTACCCTTCTCAGGCAAGCCTTACAATCACAAGGTATTTCTCAAAGTATATTTACATGCCCATATAAAGTGTCTATCAATAAAAAATCTTCAAATGAGGATATGACTCGTACTATTGGACAATATTTATTCATAGAAGAAACTATGCCTGCCTCTGTTTATCATCCAAATATTTCCAAGAAGCAATAAAAAATCCTATCTACACAAGGATTTACTTACACTAAATTCAACAATATATTTGTGGATCTTCAGAAGCTTCAACAAGCAATGGTTCACTTTTATAGTTCAACAATCAAAGGTACCCCTACTACATTTTATTTGGTGTTGAAGTTTTATTGCATTCAAGTGTCATATTAAGATAATGTTTTCTCTTTTGTGTAGACTGTAATGTTAAGTTAAAGTTCATACTGAAGCTTGATGAGTGTCAAATCATAAAGGGTTGGCGACTAGAAAGATTGAGTGTGTTGCTAATGAGCGAAATTATGGACCATGCAATGAGTGATGAAACTTTAGGAGGGAGGGACCATTTGACTTACAGTGTGCAATCAGAGAGAGATATCCGGTGGTTAGGTGCTATAGAAGTTCCCAAAGAAACAAATAATGTTATTTCATGGATTTTTAGTAGGACTCTTTGGATTACGGAAGGAATCTCTTCTCAAGTAAATGGGCAAAAGATTTTTGTAGATGATATAGGTGCTTTTGAGGTAGAATGGCATTTGGGTGGAGACCTTAAGAGTATAAAATGCATGTTAGGTTATAAACAAGGAGCATCTGCTCTCTATCCTTGTCCATATTGTACACAAGGTCACAAAGGATCTAAGAGATAGTCTAAACATGCAAGGGCATTGACGAGAGTTGATGACTTGGAAGAAATTGATGAAACAGACTCATCGAATCACAGGGAAGGGGAGATATCACTTTTGAGGTGTCCAATGTTACAGGAACCAACTCGTGATAAAATAAGCAATGATTGGAACCCCATTATCCCATTTCCATTAGTCAATGTTCACTTTTGTACTTTGCATGCATTCATGAGGATCTTTGATAGGCTTTTGAAGCTCCATGTTGGATATGCATTTGCAATGAAACCACTAGAGAGGTCTACAATAGCAATCCAAAAAATAGAAGATCTTTTCAATTCTATAGGTTGTCATGGTGGCCACGTATCTTTAGTTGTTAAGAAGTATGGTGAGTCTCAAGAGATTTTACAACAAGTTTCAATGACTGGGAAGAAGGCACGACGTTTCTTTAAAAGAGATGTGAATAGCCAAGATGATGGGAAATGGGAAATGGTTTCATTTGCAATGAAACCACTAGAGAGGTCTACAATAGCAATCCAAAAAATAGAAGATCTTTTCAATTCTATAGGTTGTCATGGTGGCCACGTATCTTTAGTTGTTAAGAAGTATGGTGAGTCTCAAGAGATTTTACAACAAGTTTCAATGACTGAGAAGAAGGCATGAGGTTTCTTTAAAAGAGATGTGAATAGCCAAGATGATGGGAAATGGGAGCTTTGGAAGGACCTCTGTTCAATTAAAACAGACAATGAGAGTCAGGTTAAGAAGGTTTGGTCATCGTTCGATCAATTGTTACATTTGATGTGTTTGGTTTCCACTAGTGCTTCACAACGAGAATTATTCCAAGTGACTTTGAAGGAGTTTACACAGTCATTCATCTTATCTTGGGGAGAAAGCAACATTACACATTACATAGTAAGTTTCGCTTACATTTTTTTATTTGGTCTTAAACACTATGTGTATATCTTATTGACCAGATCATAGCATATTCTTTTTGCACATGGAGCATATTTTATGAATCGATATCGGTCACTGGACATTTTTAGTACACAAGGAATGGAGAAGTCACATTACAGGGCTAGAGGTGTTTACTTTAAAAACACTCGTCATGGGGGTGGTCTACTCCAATCAAACTATTTAGAAGAAATGTTCGATTGGTTTTTTCCAATCAAGGCAAGGCCCAAACAACAAGGACATAGACGAGTTGTGATTGAGACATCAAATTTATCGAGTTACTCAGATGAAGAAAGTATAAATGAGCCACCATGTAACAATGATGATATCCCCGTGAACCATAGAGTAACACAAGGAGGCAAGACACTCCCCCCAGGACAAGGACAAAGACCAACCAATGAAGAAAGAGAGCAAGGTCGGGCAGAGGAAGTAAACGATGAGGCAGGACCATCTAGGCATCCTCCAAGAAGAAAAGAACTATCAATCACGTCGTAGACCACAACGACCACAACCCAACATCCCCCCAAATGCAAGAGCACCACAAAGGCGCAGAAAGCAAACCAGAGCCTTTGCAGAGATTCGACACTATCAAAAGTCTATGGAGCTTCTTATTCCACGAAAGTCATTTGCAAGAGTTGTGAAGGAAGAGATCCAACGCTATTGCGCTGGACTTCGTATCTAAGGGATAGCCATTGAAGCTCTCCAAGAAGCTGCAGAGGCATATCTTATATCAATGTTGGAGGACTCTAACCTATGTGCCATCCATGCAAAGAGAGTGACAATACAACCTAAAGATTTGCAGCTAGCTAGGAGAATTAGAGGGAATAACCCTTAACCATAATTTGTACTCCTTTGTTTGGAGAACCTTTTGTATATCCCATATGATGAATATTTTGTAAATCCCAAATGACGAATATAATCTTTGTCTTCTCATATTTGCTCTCCCAAGTGTTTATCTCTTAGTGTACATGTTTTGAAGTTTATTTCTCCTATGTTTGTAGGTGTGTTTTTCCAGTACCTCTTTGAAGTGTTTTTCATAGTTGTATCATTCTTTTTTCTGTACTTGTTGTAAGTGGTAATGCTATATAATGCATTTCATGGCTAAGAAATGCCAAAAAAGGCCTGCCACAGAAACGTGGGGATGGACCCTGCAAAAGTTTTGCAGGGCCTATCCCCGCATTTCTGTGGCAGGCCTTTTTTTGGCATTTCCAAGCCATGAAAACACATGCCATGCACATTGGGGCATATGATTGGCCTTGGGTAGAGTGCACTAATTGCTAATCCCCTGACCAATAGCTAAGCAATGTTTATGAACATACATGTACTTATTTACTGTTGCATGCTTACGGCTCTTGGCCTTGAGCCTCTCCACTACCATCTTTCTTCCCTGAAAAGATAGAGGCAATTGGTAAGTCAAAACTGATTGGGATATTAATTGAGGGTCTGTCAATCCAAGACCCAAAGCTATTCCTATTTGACCTAATATTTTTCCTCTAAAGTTAACTCCTAGGGTAGTAAGGGCAAGGGACTTCCTAACTAGAAATATACAATTGGTCCCTTGCATTATTGTAGATAGGCACAAAACTTTACTCAAGGCCTTCATACACCAAGTCATGAAGTGTCCTTGAGAGGAAAAGTCCTTGTGGATTATTAAAAAATCTTCCTTTGACAATTTTCCAATGCATTGTGCCAAGGAAGAGCCATGGCCCTGGGAAACACAGTCACCACCACTCCTTGCTGCAAATTTATCCAGTTCAATTATTTCCTGCACATAGACAATCATAAAATTAAATAGATACATCTTGTATGAATATGAGACAACCATAAATGTGAGTAGAGACTTACATCTTGAAGCCTGTCTTCATCCTCTCCTCTTCCCATTGCATCTAGTGGAATTGATGAATGGGCCATGCCACTTTTCTCCACAACAGGGGATGTTGGAATCTTCTTCTCCAAAATTCTTTCCCTTGCTGTGGCCAGATCTTCTTCAGTGGCATCTTGGTTGGCATGGCTCAAAATCTCTTCACACACAAATGCAATGGTGTCCGCAACTGAATCACCAAGTGGAATTGTTGCCTTTTCGATAATGTTAGAAGTGTTGTCCATGGGAACATCCGAGGTTGAGTAGAAAATACTAAGGCATTCGTCGAGGCATAGACCGAATGCCTTCTCAATATCATGCAGGGACAAAAATTCCTCTCCATCGACAAGTACAACTGAAAACATTTCCATCTCTACCTCTGGTAGAGTGGGTTCCACGGGGTCTAAGTTGGAGGGTTGACTCTTCTGTCTACTGGTTTCCTTTAATTTGTCCACTACTCCTTGAGGAAATTCTCTAGAAATGTTTGACTCTCTTCTAATAAGTTGAGAGCTTCTATCTGGGGTTCCTTCTTGTCGTCTACAAAACCCCCAGTAACAAGATGGGGTAGTTGACAAAAAAGATGGTTGTTGCTATGTAGGAAAGATATTTTCTTCCCATTTTCCTTTTCTTATTTAATTGTTTAATTAAGGGCACTGTGTCATCTAACAGGTGCCCTGAAGCCTCAGCAATAGCCATGAAACGCTTTAAGCGCTTTGCAAATGCCTCATCTCCTTTATGAATGTAAAAAAGCAGGTCAGAGGGGACCCATTTACACTCATATGCTGGAATATCTATGGCATATCTTAAGATATAGAATTCCATAAAATCTATGATCTCATCGATCACATCGGAATTCTTGGCTATTGTCCCTTGAAGATTAGGGACTCTACAGACTAGGTCATACAAATCCGTAGGACCATTGTAGTCTGTAGTATCCAAAAACTCCATGAATAGATCTCGAGGAGATTTCATGGGAGTGGAAGTGCTAGCATCCATTGCTTGCGCGCGAGATTTCTAGAGGCTTGTAGTCTGTGCTTTCTAGCTCTTTGAGAGTGCAAATGTGAGAAATGAGCACATAGAACCATTTTTATAGCAGTTTCAAGTTTTTAAATTGACTGGGCCTACATTTAAAAGTATAGAATAAAGAAGTGCAATTTCAAAAAAGGAGTTTCTGATGACAAAATAATGCACAGAAAAAAACATGAGCAACCACATTTCAAAGTAGTGAACAGACTTTTTGACATTCCAAAAGTTTTGAAATTACCATTGTAGAGAAGAAGGTATATACAATATCTAACATGAATCAATTGTCCTACTTTTTACAAGGTTCTTGAAAGTGCAAAAACCATGAGAGACAATGACTAGGGCTCAAGAAGTGACATTATCAGGTTGCAAAAGAACTATGACAATGAGAGCTCTGTTCCATCTTTGCTCCAATCTATAGGGACTTTCATTTTTTATTCCATTCTTCTGCCCGCCTGTAATCAATTTGCAAGAAATTGAAGTCATTAAAGTAAAATAAACAATAACGAAAATATTACTTTAACAAAAACATGAAACATTTCTCACCTTAGGTCCTTGAATTTTGAAGATGGATTGAGTTAGTCCTTCAAACCCCATAATCATCAAGTGTTCTCTCAGATTAGCCAAGGTCCAATGATTATTCACTAAAATAGTTTCTGTTTCATTGTTGGGCAATCTAAGCTTTACTTCAAATGAATGCAAAGATCCCTCTGAACTTTGAAATGGTATCCATTTGCCAAGTTTGCACATCCAACGATCATAGTAGAATCTGATGTATAATGAAGTACGTTGTTTCAAATATCAAAATGTTATACCTGTTCCACCTATTTTACAGAGATATTTATCACCTTTTGCAATTCCTTCCATCAAACCCCAATTTTCACCAAGAAGACTTTCGACTTGCTCATATGGGATATCTTTACACATGAATATGGTGGAAGTCTCTTGGAATGAGAATCCTTGGAATAAATATACAAAACAATGAATGGGAAAAGACCAGTGCAAACCTACAGACCTAGACACTTTTGTGAATTTCAAAGAGTTATGTATATCCATTACCATCTTTTGCTTCAAAGATGATACGGACCATATATCAGGTTTTGGCCACTCCAAGCTAAGAAGAGAATGTACTTCAATTCTCTCTAACCTTCCAAAACCATTCATTGTAGAGGGTACAACACATCTATGTGTGTAAAAGAAAACTCTATCATGGTAAAGTTGAGCAGGAGATATATTTGGAAAGACTAGTGCACCAACATCTGCATGCAATGCCTGGAAAGTACCTATAAGACTATGAAGTGGTTGCTCTTCCACCAAAGTAGAAGGAAATATATCTAAAACAAACAAAAACATATCTAAATAGTTCAGAAATATATCCGACACAAGAAAACATAAAATATTGTAGAGTAATACTTACAGTTCACAGGATATCTCATACTACTAGAGTTTTCAAGTTTCATAGTTGCCATTGCAAAAACATGTTGTATAATAGCAACCATCCCATTCTCTTTGTGCTTCTTGAAGCCAAGTAACTTTCCCTTCCAATGAAGATCTAAGTTTCCACGATCTCTAACTCGATGAGGCCCAACTCTAGAGGGTTATATATATATATATATATATATATATATATATATATATATATATATATATATATATATATATATATATATATATATATATATATATATATATATATATATATATATATATATATATATATATATATATATATATATATATATATATATATATATATATATATACACACATACACTTGAAGAAGTTTCTCTTTTGATTCAGTGACTTGTTTGCTTCCCCTTGTTATAGATGTGCATGTTGTTCACCTTCTTTCCTTCAAACTTTGATGAGGTCTTTACTTCACTTCAGTATCTTCTTTTGATCTCTTTTATAATCCACTTATAGCTTTGATACTGTAAGAAATAATAACAACAACGGAATAGACCTATAGACAGAGTTGAGAGAAAAATGCAGACAAAGAAAGACAGAGACTGAGAGATAGAGAACTCAAATTCTCAGATTGCCGAGTGTAAAGCAGTTAAAATGCTGGTGTTGTCCACCCGTGCACTCCCACTATGGAGCTTAGATGGTGATCTAGAGAGACTCTAGATGAAGGGCTTACTAGTGCGCAATGCTATGTAAAGCTCAACCTGGGCTCTGCTTATATAGCTTTTACAAGGTGGTTTGGTATAGATAAACATAGTCGGGAGATACAAAATAGTCGGTAAAATATATGATCTGACAATATCTCCACGACCAGAAGTCCTACCGTCTCGGCCCTATGGGCCGAGGGGATAGGCCCCCCGGACCCCGCAGAAGGGGGCAAGCCCCCCTCTGCACTCCCCCCATTAAGGTTCTATGGGGAAACCACGCGATGCCACAGGGCCTTTATTTTCACCTTAAATGGAAACCCAATGGCCTAGAAGTTTATGCCCTACCTAACCTAATGGCTAGGCTCACAAAGATCATCTTCAACCATCAACGGTCGCACATAGACCTCATCTAACTTGGAAGTTAGGGTTGCACAAATGTTCGGGCTCTCATAATGGCTTCTCCTCATAATGGGTGCCTTACAACTTAGAGCACCATGGCCCATCCTCAATCAACTCACGCACATAGTGATACTGAATTTATATGTGCTTGGTACGTGCGTGGAAAACAGGATTTTTGGCGATGGCCATGCAACTTTGGTTGTCACACTTCAACTCTGTAGCCTCCTGTCCTTGTATTCCTATGTGCCATAGGATCCTCCTTAACCATACTGCTTCACATGCTACAACGCATGCAGCTTTGTACTCAGCTTCGGTAGAAGATAATGCTACAATCGGTTGCTTCTTACTGATCCAAGAGAAAATTCCTGATCCTAAAGAAAAGCAATATTCAGAAACTGATTTTCTAATATCAATATCTCCTACCTAATCTAGGTCACAGTATCCAACTAGAGATGATCCTTCTTCATAAAGAATACCATAATCAGTGGTTCCTTTCACATACCTGAGTATCCGCATGCTTGCCTTCCAATGAGTTTGGCAAGGCTTATTAGAGAACCTGCTTACTACTCCAACAACATAAGAGATGTCTGGTCTGCTATTGCACAAGTAGATGAGACTTCCAACTAATTTCCTATATCTTCCAATGTCCACTAGAGGTGAAGTATCTTCAATAGATAATTTTGTGTTGACCTCCATAGGTGTAGAAATTTCCTTGCAATCCTCCTTGTCGAATGCCTTCAATATCTGCCTTGCATAGTTTTGTTGAGAGATGAAAATCTTTCTTGGTTCCTGCCAAACTTCAAGACCTAAGCGATAATGCATTAAGCCGAGGTCTATCATTTCAAATTCTGAACTCAGGGCATCTTTTGTTTGTTGAAGAAGAGCATCATCATTTCCTGTAATCACAAGGTCATCTACATAGAGTACAAGCACAATTGTCTTCTCTCCTTTCTTTATAACATACAAGTTAGCATCAGAAGCACATCTTTTGAACCCTAGATCCAAGAGATACTTATCTATCCATTGGTACCATGCTGTAGGGGCTTGTTTTAGCCCATATAATGCCTTCTTCAGCTTACATACCTTGTTCTCTGAGTGGGGAGCCTCAAACCCTAGTGGCTGAAACACATATACCTCCTCCTGGAGGTCTCCATTCACGAATGTTGACTTGACATCCATGTGATAGACTGGCCAACGCTTATGTGCAGCCATAGCTAGTACTACTCGGATAGTAGTCATTCTTGCAAACAAGGCAAATGATTCACAAAAGTCAATGCCTTCAACTTGTGAGTAGCCCTATGCAACAAGTCTTGCTTTATACTTTTCTAGAGTACCATCAGCCTTGTACTTTAGCTTCCAAACCCACTTGGTGCCAATGACTTTACGCTTAGGGGGTCGATCCACTAGCTCCCAAGTTCCATTCTTCATGATATTGTTGTATTCTGTTTGTATGGCAGCCCTACAATTCCGATCATCTTTCTTTGTGATCACCTCGGTCCATCTGCAACCTCTTCTAGTGACTGTGGAATGGGGTTTGCAGAATCATAGAGCTGCCTCACCCAACGTGGCAATGGCTTTTCCACTTGGGTGTCGGCAGGTTGGTGACTTTCAGACTCATCATTTGAAGATGATGCTTCCTTCTCTTGTGTAGAAGGGATAGCTCTTGGGCTAGGTTCATAGTGGATTGCCCCTTCCCCTAATGATAAAGTGGAAGCTCTCTTTTCCTCCTCCACTGCATGTGGCTGCTCCTCCTTAAACACCACATCACGACTCGCCATGATCTTCTTAGCCTCAAGGTCAGAAAGCTTATAAGCCTTCTTATCTTCACTGTACCCTAGGAAGATACATTTGATGCTTTTTGGTTGAAGCTTGTTTCTCTCTCTATCTGGAACAGGTACATAACATTCACTTCCAAATACTTTGAAATGGGAAACAAAAGGCTTTTTACTAGTGTAGGCTTCTTGTGGAGTCTTTCCATCAAGTGCCTTGGTGTAGCTTCGATTCAAGATGTAGAGAGCAGTGTTGACAGCCTCTACCCAAAACTGATTAGGCAGACCCTTTCCTTTCAACATGCACCTTGCCATCTCCATGATGGTTCGATTCCGACGTTCTGCAACACCATTCTGTTGAGGACTATGTGCCACTATGAGTTGATGCTTGATTCCCTTACTTTGTAGAAATCTTCAAACTCTGTTGATGTGAACTCACCACCACCATCTGTCCTGAATTTCTTCATCTTCTTCCCTATTTCAGTTTCAACAAGCTGAAGCCATTCTTTAAACTTACCAAAAGCTTGAGCCTTATCGCGAAGGAAGTACACCCACATCTTCCTGCTATAGTCGTCGACAAGTAACATGAAGTGATTAAAATTCTTTCTGTCTTCCAACAATCATTATTTTCTCCAAGTTCGCAAGTATTCATGTATTCTTTACCATAAATATGGCACGAAAGTTTATTCTCTGAATGTATCTTGGTTTTCTATCTTGTAATTTCTACTAGAGAGGTAACGTTTGATACTTAAACATTACATTAAGTACTTGATACTCGAGTATTAGTTTAAGAGGGAATCTAGTAGACTATTCAATTGTCGGTTACAACTAGTGTCACTTTGTGAATAACTATATTCACTTCCTTCCAATTGTTAAGGTTGAGATTTTAAAAAGTAATCTAAGTAGAATCACCTATATTCTTGGCTACATGTAGCAAAAAATGATGTCACTTATGTATGCAAATCCATGTGCTCGCATGAAAATTCATATAATTACATATAGTAAATCCTTCGTTTCTTTGTTTTTAAGCATGCTTTCTATGCATCCATTTCCTGCACCTATGTTGTGTACAAAGACATTATTCTTGCTTCCTTTTTTTATGTAACATCATGAATATTCACATGCTTCTCTGCACCTAGAACCATTTTCTAACCAAAACTAGTCTTGACGTGTATATACAAGTAATCTTGAACATTGATTTCTAGATCAAAGCATTTTAGAAAGAAAAAGAGTGCAAACATACTTTTTGTTCTATGCATGAATTAGAAAAAATATCCAATACATGCAAGAATTTTCTTCTTACCCCTTGTCAACGTTTCCAATACATACCTGTAATTGATCATTTTTTAAATCCTCCTATTATAGTTCACGTCTTATGCTATGATTCAATTATGATTCTATACAAAGTATATGAAAACAAAAGCAAACAAATAATAAAATCAAGCATCAACTTAAAATGATTAGGTTATATGACAACCTACATCCTTATCATATCTTCAAGAACAACCATTCTTCTCCCTTATTGACTTTAAAATGGTGTGTGATTGCCTCTACTATTCATACTTCTTCCCGTGATTATTCATCTTCTTTTAGAATCCAAAGAAGCAAATATCTCTCTAGCATAAGAGTGAGAGATCTTCTCTTGATTTTTATAAAGTGTAAGAGATCCTATTTTTGTAAGACAACCTTAGAGCCTTGCGCACTAGTTTCTTGTCTCAATGGAATATTTGGCAACAATTTGGTGCCGATGTTCCACAAGATTAGCCATATCTTTAACATAAATATTTCTTCCTATAACATGGATTCTCAATGGAAACTACAAATGGTTGTATCTAGGATTTCCTAGTATTTAAACATAGGTTGGTCATCTTGGAGGCAGTCAAAAGTTCACGAAGATGGTGTCCACTCTTCTCAGAAATGCTTCTACGAGAAAAAATAACAACAGTAAGGTCTCTGAGCCCATACGTTTAAAACGATCTATCAAGCAAGGCTGCCCACTTGCTGCACTACTCTTCACTATCGCCTTACATGGCCTCAGTCGCCTATTAAAGCACCGCTTGGACGTTGGCAATCTCAAGGGTCTTTGCCTACCTCTTGCTCACAACCAAATGATTGGGAGACTCTTTGCCAATGACATGAATGCATTTGTAAATAATGATATGAATAGCGTTGAGGTATTCTAGAGTTGCCTCGACACCTTTTGTGTGGCATCCGGTTCAAAAATCAACCATGCTAAAACTGCTTTCAGAGCAATCTGTGGTCCACCACCCCAATTGTTGTTAGATCAAGGGTGTCAAGTTATCCCTAGAGGTCAAGTGTTCTATCTCCTTGGTATTCCGATGGGCTTCGACATTTCAATGGAAAAACAGTGGAACTGGGTGCTATCCAAACTTAATAGCAAAGTTAACTAAATCATTGGAAAGGTATGCAAGTTAACTTGGCAGGGCGTGCAATGGTTGTTAACACATTTATGCTTTCTACGACTATTTACTTTGTCTCGTGTTGGAGACCTAAGGAGAAAGAGTTGGCCAAAGTGGAAAGAATCTGTAGAAAATTCCTATGGACTGGAGACCCCAACAGGAGGAGGATTCCCAAAATCAAATGGGAAACTTGCATTAGCTTGAAAGTCTCGGCGGCTTGGGCATTTTGGATTTTGCTGGGTTGGCTGACAAGTTGGTGGCAAAGTGGTTTATCAAGGCTTGGAGCAATAGTGAGTCCTCTTCGCCTAAATTGATCTTCAAAAATATGAAATACCTTACCTTAGTTGGCCATCCTGGTTGGAAAGACTTAGGGCTCCTCACGCTTTTGTTCTCCCTCCACCCGGTGTCCCCCAAAGGCTCTAGCCTCGTGTGTTCCTTATGGAGGAGTTGGAACAAGGCCAAACAATTCATCAAAATTAGTGAGGAGTGGAAGTGGGCGACAGGGATAGGACAAAATGGCTTTGTCTAGTTACTGATCATCGGCATTAGGGGTTGGAGTCTTGGAACCTCCAAACTGCTAAGCGGCTATGGAACAAGAGTTTCAAACAGTGGAAACATCTCTAGAAACAAGAGACCGGCCAGTGGATCATGTTCGAAGACTTAGACTCGAGACATAGAGTTACCCTCGAGGAATGGACTCTTCTTCAAGGTAGGTGTTTAGCTTGGGACCGCTCAACTACCCGCCTTCTCTATAGACAGGATCTTCCTTGCCTAGAGGGCCTCAAATGGAGCAATGGTAAAGAACTATCCAAAATCTCCAACTTCAAAGAGAACTTAGATGTTCATCACACCCTTAACAAGAGGTGGTGCCTTTCTTGGACCAAACTTTGATGGGAACTAAAGTTCATGTCTATTTGGCACCCCCTAATTGAGATCAAAAAGTCCGTTCTCATGTGGCATATCTTGCATAAGGGTATCTGGTCCAATGCAAGGGCTAACAAAATTTGTGGTGTGCCTCCATGGTGCAAGCTTTGCCATCGATGCATCAAAGATTTGGTTCACCTTTTCTTCGATTGCCCCAAGTCCGGTGTTATATGGCATCACGTGAGGCGGGTATTGAGACTTACGAGCCAAATCAATTGGCAATAGGCGCTCTTGGGTGAGGCGGTTGGCTGCTCATCAAGGTTGTGGAATGCCATCAAGGGTGACACTCTTTGGAAGATTTGGAGGGAGCGATGTGTTGTCAATTTCGGCCAAACTCTGAAGGAATGGTCCATTGAGAAATTCTTCTTTCTTCTAGGTAAAAGAATCTCCCGAGATAAGAGATCTGCACCATTTAGACATCACTGTATTTATCTCCTCGAAAATAACAAGTTGAAACCCAAATGGGTTCCACATGAGGGTGATGATAGATTTGTCCGCCTCATTTGTAATGCCCTCTAGCTTATCGAACTTGTCCCCTACATTGTGGGATTTGGGGGGTCCCATGGGCACTAGTCCCATTCACTTGTAACTTTTTTTCGTTTATTTTAATTAAAGTCCGGGAGAATAGGCCAAGACCGAACTTCCTTAAAAAAAAAACAAAGAACCAATAATGTCTCAGGTCGCTATCTAGGTGGTTGGGCTGCTCCCCTCTTGAGGCGAGGGCAAGGGTTCAACCCCCACCAGCTATATGTAAGGGACAACATGTTAATCATGGAATCTATCATGTAGTTGTGGCATCGTTTGTTCTGCCTCACAATAGTTGTGACCGTAGTTTACCCAGCTTTGTAAACCTTTGTTCTTGTGGGATAAGGGGGTCCCATGGGTACTATGCTCTTGTACAGTTACAATTTCAAAGTTAAAGCTTGGGGGAGTAAACCTCTGCCAAACCTCCATTTAAAAAAAAAAACAAAAAACCAATAATAGCTTGGGTAGCATAACGTTCCTCAATAGAGAGAGACTTGAGTCGCGTTTTGACTTAATGGGTAGTATAACCAGTTTTGGTGACCTGAGTCGAGCAATAGGAAACGTGAATCCACATACAGCCAAATAAGGAGTGTTGTAAGCACAATAATGAAGGTGAGAATGACTGTATCCTACGATAACGTATGCTTACACACACACGCATATATATATATATATATATATATATATATATATATATATATATATATAAACGAAATAAATAAAGTTCTAGAAGGTGAGAAGGACTGTATCCTACGATAACCTATGCTTACACACACATATATATATATATATATATATACACACATATATATATATATATATATATATATATATATATATATATATATATATATATATATATATATATATATATATATTAGCTCTCCTAAAATCTCGTTCTTGTTACTCTTTGACAGACTATGATTGACATAGCTCGTTCGATCTATCTACATACTTAAACGCATAACGAAATGATAGTCTTTGTCAAAAAACAATATGAAATGATAGTCTTTGTCAAAAAACAGTTCTCATTTGACAAAGACTATCATTTCTCAAAAAACAGTTCTCACATAATTGATCAAAGTAATCAAGCCCACATCTATTGTTTGTCGGATGACTTTCAACATCCATCTCTATTGATCATCTTGAAGGAGGTCATTCTACTATTTATCATTGAAATCAATCACTAGAGGTACTTATGGCCCATACACATATAGGAAAATATATATCCCTCTCTCTCAATTTCTCTCGCTTTCTCTCTCTCTCTATCACACGCACACATACACAGACATTACAAAAATTCAAGTCACCTCATTCTCGCTGTATTTAAATAACAAGGAACTCACACAAAGTCCCTCAATATCATATTTCCAACTGCATGGTTTGAGCCCATCCGCACTGGAAAGGAGAACTGCATTCTGAGAACTGCAAAAGTCCGGAAGGGAAATGGATGAACAGAGTTTTCTTTCGAACACGAAAGTCGGTTTATCATCGGCGTCTATGAGGGATTCCTCAGCCTTGCTGCTGTTGCCCTTCTTGGCTGCTTTTCTGGTTCTTTGGATACTATCGCTTGCGTTTCTGAAGAAACGTTATTCGCCGTTACGTTTGCCTCCAGGGCCGCCTGCTTTACCCATCCTCGGACACTTCCACAAGCTTTCACTTGACCCTCACAAATCCCTTCAGAGCCTAAGTAGAACGTATGGCCCGCTTATGTTCCTTAAGTTCGGTTCCGTTCCTGTCATCGTCGTCTCTTCCCCTGAGATGGCAAAGAATATTTTGCAGAAGCAGGACCAGAATTTTGCGTGGCGATCTCTACCGGTCGTGCAGAGAGTACTTCATAAGTATCCATCCATTGCTCTCTCGCAACCTGATCCAGCTTGGAGGTCCATCAGACAGATTTGCGCAACGCAACTTTTTGCTCCAACAAAGATCAAGTCATTTCAACCTATTATACTCGAGGAAGTACGGTCCATGCTACGCTCCATCGATGCAGAAGGAAAGTAGAAAAGTTGCGCTCGCTCCAAACTCCACGCAGCATCCAGCAACATAAATCTCAATGATGGCGTTAGGGAAGAAGTTCCAGATGAATGAGAGCAATTCCACAGCGAACGCTTCCTCTCATTTGACGAGTTTGCTGGTAGAGAGCATTGAACTCTCTAGTATTTTTAACATCAGTGATTGGGTTCCATGGCTGGCCTGGATGGACTTGCAAGGGTGTGAGCGGAAAAGCAAAGTACTCGGTGGAAAGCTCCAAAAGGTATGGACAGAGATCATAGATGAGCGCCGGCAATACAGAAATATCGTCGGTCCTGAACGAAAGGACACTGATTTTCTTGACATACTGATATCTGCATCTGAAGCCCAAGATCAACTTCTTGAATATGAGAAGATCACGCCTATTCTTGAATATGAGAAGATCACGCCTATTCTCTATGTAAGTATAACACCTCGGAGATTATGTGAAGATTGTTTTAACTGCGACTCTTCTTTTACATTTGCTTGCTGTATTTTTCTGTGACATATCATCTGTAACTTCTATAGTAATTGGCTGCTTGTTCTGCGTTAAAGAAAGTAGAAGGATTACAATATACACATCTTCTGTCAATTCCCCCTACAGGACATATTTGCTGGTGGAACCGATACATCTTCTATCACAGTTGAATGGGCGCTGGCGGAGCTCATCTCACATCCTTCTAAGATGAAGCGAGTACAGGATGAGATTGATGAAGTGGTAGGGAACTCCCGGCTTGTAGAACAAGACGACGTTCAGAACATGCCATATTTTCAAGCTGTGATAAAGGAGGCGATGAGATTGCATCCGGTCATTCCATTTCTTGTGCCACGCATGGCCAAGCAGGACTGCAGAATAGAAGACTTTGACATACCAGCTAATGCTCTAACGTTCATCAATGTTTGGGCGATTGGGAGGGATGAGAATGTATGGGAAAACCCCTTGGACCTCTCTCCTGAGAGATTTCTGGGCTCTGACTTTGACATACGTGGTCGCCATTTCGAACTCCTTCCTTTTGGGTCGCCATTTCGAACTCTTAGGTATCACAAACGTAAACTTCATGCTGGCGTGCCTACTGCAAGCTTTCGATTTTGAGCCAGACGAACGCTTGGATAAAATAGAGAAGTTCGGCTAATCCACTACTTTTAAAAGCCTCTCGAAGGATTCCTACCGATGCAGTGGTGGGTTATCCTGTTAGTCTTTGTGTATTTTCTAATCAAATTGATGTAGGAAAGATGGTATGGGAGAGGAAAGAATGGGATGATAAGTATCTTTTAGTCTTGGAATAAATGTTGAAGTCACATTGAATCCCTAAAACGATTCAAACATCAAAAGTTAAGTTTAACCTCAAACCAATCAAAAGCATGACCGAGAAAGATATTTAAAGGAACATTTAGAAGATAAGGAAGCTAGAAGAATTCAAGTATGACAAGTATGGTCGTACTTCACATGTGCATAGTTAAAGGTAAAGTGTTTCTAAAGAAAATAAAGCTTTGAACTGATCCTATCAACCAAGATTAGATAGAAAAAGTTAATTCAATGTGAAATCATTGAGTTGATTGTGCAATTTGCTGACGTTAATGTCTTGAATTGAATAAATGCATAAGAACAGAGATATGCACTTGGAATATGTTACTAATTAGAAAAACTTTTAGATAGATGTCTTCTGAAGAACCCGTTCAATGTTTAACAATGCCATAGAGATCACTCCTTTGGAGAGAGCTATGTATAGAGAAATAAGGTTGGGAGGAGATCCATATGTGGTGGTCCTATTGCTCTAGTTTGTTTACACAAAAATTGTACTAGGGGAAGGGTTTCCTACTATCTCTTTGGAGATTTTGAAAACATTGGAGGATTTGGAAAAATAGGTGATGGTGTCGAATAGCTTTCCTAAGAAATTTTCAACCTATTGCAAAAGGTTAATATCATGCTTGAATAATGATAATATGACAAAAATCTCCTCCTTATAGTTCCTCAATTACTAATAGTATACCACAAGTATGGTTAGAGAAACGTGTTTCAAAAACGATTCCGTGATCATCAAGAGTCCAATCAAATATCTCAGAGTTGAGTGCAAACCATCAATTGAAAGAGAAAATTAAGCTAGCCTTTATGTTATAAAATAAAATTTATGTAAATGGAAACAAATTATATTGGTAAATTGATTTTACATTACTAAATGGAGATAACCTAGTACATAAAGTTAATGTTAATAAACATACTTAGGCTAGTAAAAAGAGTTTATGTTAGTAGACGGCACTTGTATACTAAATATTAAAGACAGCGAATCACATGCCATTTCAAACCAATGATGGAGAAGAACTCCTTTTCTTGAGGACAAGGGAAGGATATAGGTTTTGATCTAATTATCTTATACGAAATATAAAAGAGAGCGAATCACATGCCATTTCCAAGTCAATGATGGAGAAGAATTTCTTTTCTTGAGGAAAATGGAAGGATATAGGTTTTGATCTAATCTGATTATTTTATATTTGTTTTGTATTTCAATACTTGTTTGCTTTTTCTTTTATATACTTTGCATAGAATCAAAATTGAAGCATTATAAACCTACATAATTTATGATAGGAGGATTCAAAATTTTATGATATTCAAAAGAGCTAATATGTTTCTATTGGACAAGCTACCAAGGGATAAGAATAACTTTGTTACATGTATTGGCAATTGTTTCTACCTCGTGCAAATAAGAGAAAGAATATTTGTGCCCTTTGTCTTTCTAAAAGAATGCTTTGACTTAGATATTAATGTCCTTTTATACAAAGATAAAGATTCTTTTGCATTAGAAAAAGGTTCTAGATGCACAAAACAATGTTTATAGTAAGGTTGTTACGTAGAACAAAGGGAGGCAAGAGTAATGTATTTGCGCACATTATAGGTGGAGGAAGTACATGCATATAAAGGATGGTAAAAGAAAAGAAGTGGTTGAAGCATTTAATGCATGCGAGTATATATACACGCACGTGCATTTTCGTACATACGAGACATTATTGTTTTCCATGAGTAGGCAGGAATATGGGTCAATGCACTTAGCTTACTTTCTTAAAGTTTGACCTTAAAAATTTGACAGAAACGAAGATACTTAGTTGCAAGGAAATGTTAGATGTAATCTATAACTCAATGAGCTACTAGATTTCTTCCTAAATTTATAGTTATGTATCAAGGAAACAATTTAAAGTTGAAGGACAAATACTTTATATTTAGTAGAACTTAAGCATAACTGAGATACTTTCGGAGAACTATGTTTCCTCACCATATTTATGGTCAAGCATGCATGAATATTTGCAAAACTAGAAACATTTATGATTACTCAAAGTATAGGAGATGCTAAAAGAGTCATAAAGAAAAGTTTGAAATGCGACCTTACATATTCTTATGTAACTGCTCAAGAATCCCAAGGTAGGATAATGACTTATCATAGTCTCAAAGTTCCATGAGCACTTTTAGTTAAGACCTCTCACTCGATTCCAACCGATGAAATGGTGGAAGCTCACTACAACAAATCTGCCATATACCGAGGTTTTTACCGAGAGAAATGAACGTGGCTATTTTTGCCACAACCTCGGTGTAGCTGTCGATATGCGCATCGGTACTATAGCGCCGATATGGGCATCGGTATAAGCCTCGGTATGGGCATCAGTATGAGTGTCCGTATAAGCGTCGGTAATTCT
Source organism: Ceratopteris richardii (assembly GCA_020310875.1). NCBI lineage: Eukaryota > Viridiplantae > Streptophyta > Polypodiopsida > Polypodiales > Pteridaceae > Ceratopteris > Ceratopteris richardii. The sequence continues at coordinate 82,783,359 of CM035406.1, forward strand.
GATGCTTTTACTAACGCCCATACCGACCCCTCTGCTGGGTGCACCGTCGCTTATAACGGCGCCCGCTGGGTGTACCGACACTTATTTCGATGACATTACTAGGAGTACCGTCGCTTATACCGACGACCATATCTACAAAATTTTTTTTGGGCAGAGTGTGTTGTCTTTTGCTACAGCAACATTACCATGATGTTTCTTTACAAAAGACAATACACTCTACCCAAAAAAAATGGAGTACATGTGATGTGTACTCTAATGTCAACCGAAATATGATTTCATAAAACAGAATATTATTGGACACAAAAGATATAATCAGAATGAACCATGAACCATGAACCATGAACCATGTACAAAGAAAGTGATATATTTCATAAATGAACCATGTACAAGAGTGTGGCAAACCACTTTCATATATGATGCTTTTACAAAATGTGGCAAAGCAATGCATTGCCATATAAAAATCAAATACAAAATTTTGGTGTGCCCCTGCCATACACATGCAAAGGACGTTCCATATCAATAGTCCTGCAACATTAATCACCTCATCGCAAACACTCCCATGAAACAACCGCATCGCGTCCCTCCAAGTCGTCCAATAGTGCACTCAATCCGTGCTGATATCCGTAAGACTCTTCCGTTCCTGTTGGAGGACGACCCATTGCTAGCTCCTGCAAAAAATATACAAAACATTAGAGGAACATACATGAGAAACTTGACACAAATAACTTCAATAAATGAAATGGTACTTACAAACTCATGATGCATCGTGTCATATCTGCCACTTCCCAAATATGATGGTCCAATCGTATCTAAACGTGTGGCTGCGGCATCTCGCTGTTGGCGATGTCGGTCAAGAGTCTGCTACAGCTCGTCGCGAATCAGATCCCAATCCTCAACATCTAACCATAAAGGCTTTGGTAAGCCTGCTTTGAAAGCATCACGAGCCTCTGATCATCGATGGGACATCACCTCACGTGCGGTGTGCACAATCCACTCTGAACTGACAAGAGACTGTCCATTAGCTGGTCGAAAGTCCTGATAAATTATTTGTGTGATATAATTCTTCCGATCTTTATGCTGTTCACTACATTTCAGCATGATGGAGTGTCCAAACTCTATGGAGCAAAGCTGTCGTATACGTGCAAGCATTGCTGCTAGCCGCATCCATCACCGGAGCTCCATCTCGGATACTATACACCTTGGAGTCATCATGGTCATGAGCACCCCAAGGTGTACGTGGTGTTCCACGTGGTGTACTGCGTGGTGTACCTACATCTGATGTACTCGTCCTAGGAGTAGAAGCAGGCGAGAACCTCTATCGCACTACCTCCACAATAGCCGCCTCCTCCAGACCTACCTGTAGATCCACTCCTAGAACCTCCTCCTCAAGAGCGTGACCTCGATCTACGAGACGGGCCAGAACGTGTATCGCTGTGAGGTGTCGAACGCACATGTCTACTACTAGACCCAGTAGGAGATGGCTGAAAAGATGGTCGTGGTGGAGTCACAAAGCTAGGAGACATACCTCCTACGGGAGTAGCACCACCCGTAGAGTGACATCAGTGGTAGTGACACTAATCCTAAAACCCTAATCCTAATCCTAAAAACCTAAAACCCTATTATATATATATATATATATATATATATATATATATATATATATATATATATATATATATATATATATATATATATATATATATATATATATATATATATATATATATATATTTAGATGTTTTCTTAATTAATTCTATTTTTATATATTTAATTATATAAATTTTATTAAATTATTTAAAATGCTAATACTTTTGATATTTATTTATCTATATAGCTATCCTATTTTATATATATATATTTATTTATTTATTCAATTTTTTTCCTTAAATATTAAATCCCTAAAACCCTAATCCTAATCCTAAAAACCTAAAACCCTATTTTATATATATATATTTATTTATTTATTCAGATTTTTTCATTAATCCCTAAAACCCTAAAACTCTAATCCTAATCCTAAAAACCTAAAAACCTAAAACCCTAATCCTAATCCTAAAAACCTAAAACCCTATTTTGTAAATATATATATTTATATATTCAGATTTTTTCTTAATTAATCCTATTTTTATATATTTAATTATATATATTTAATTAAATTACTTAAAGCACTAATACTTTTTATATTTATTTATCTATATAATTATCCTATTTCATATATACATTTGTTTATTTGTTCAGATTTTTTGCTTAAATCTTAAAACCCTAACACCCTAATCCTAATCCTAGAAACCTAAAACCCTATTATATATATATATTTATTTATTTATTTAGCTTTTTTCCTTAATCCCTAAAAAACTAAAACCCTAATCCTAATCCTAAAAACCTAAAACCCTAATCCTAAAACCCTAATCCTTATCCTAAAAACCTTAAACCCTATTTTATAAATATATTTATTTATATATTCAGATTTTTTCTTAATTAATCCTATTTTTATATATTTAATTATATATATTTAATTGAATTATTTAAAACACTAATACTTTTTATATTTATTTATCTATATAATTATCCTATATATATATATATATATATATATATATATATATATATATATATATATATATATATATATATATATATATATATATATATATATATATATATATATATATATATATATATATATATATATATATATATATATATATATATATATATATATATTTATTTATTTAGATTTTTTCCTTAAATCTTAAAATCCTAAAACCCTAAAACCCTAATCCTAATCCCAAAAACCTAAAACCCTATATATATATATATATATATATATATATATATATATATATATATATATATATATATATATATATATATATATATATATATATATATATATATATATATATATATATATATATATATTGTAAGACAATAGTTACGCAATATAACACAGGAGCAATAACAGAGAAGATAACAGATATAGGAGAATCTCAACAATTTTCTACTAGCAGCAAGTACAAAGATGATGGCGTTGTCCACCCGTGCGCTCTCAAGGTAGAGCTTAAATGGTGATCTAGACAACTCTAGATAGGGAGATACAAGGTAGAGGTATGCTGGCTCAACTCGGTGTCTTAGGTAGTGCAGAAGTCATGTATATATAGGATCATGGGTGGCCTGCCATGGACGGCTATACATGGGCGGTAGAGCGTGGGCGGCCACCGCCCGCGTAATTGCCATACACGGCTTAGACTGGTTGAACCGACCTAACAAATATAAATGATTTCTGACTCCGATAGGGAATATTCCATGGAATATTCCCTTTACCGTCGCGCCGGGGGCGCATCCCCCGGACCCCCACCAGGGGGCCCGCTGGCCCCCTGGGACCCCCCAGCCAGGGGGCCCGCTGGCCCCCTTGGACCCCCCAGCCGGGGCTGCTCACCGCTGCCCCGGACCCCACAATTGGGGACCCTGATAACTCCCTTCCTTATAATATCTTACATGGTCCAATATGACCTTCATCCAACACAAGTTGGGATTCCCATCAATTGGGTAATGCATGCTTGGCTTCTCCTCATAAAGGGGGCCTTACAAAATGTGCATACAATCATGAGGGGTAGACATTGATCATATACTAACACCCCCCCTCAATGTTTACCGATGATAAATCAAGTAGGTCTCGGTCCTATGCCCATCTGTTGAAGATGCTTGTTGAGCTGCTCTCTTCCAAGTGCTTTAGTGAATATGTCAGCACAATTTGCCTCTGTTGGGCAATATTCTAGCTCCACAATTTCATCTTCAATTAGCTCACGAATGTAATGGTACTGTACTTCTATGTGCTTGGTGTGAGCATGAAATACTAGGTTCTTTGCAATAGCCATACAACTTTGATTATCACACTTGAGTACAGTTTGCATATTTGATGGAAAGCCAAGATCTGCAAGAATTCTCCTTAACCAGACTGCCTCACAAGAAGCAAAACAAGCTGCTTTGTACTCTGCTTCAGTGGAGGAGAGTGCGAGAGTTGGTTGCTTCCTACTTACCCAAGAAAATATTCCTGAACCAAGTGAGAAACAATATCCAGAAACTGATTTTCTAGAATCACAATCTCCAGCCCAATCTGAATCACAATATCCTTGGAGTGTATCACCTGTGGTATACAAAATACCAAAATCCAAGGTTCCTGCAATGTACCTTAGAATTCGCATTCCAGCATTCTAGTGACTCTCCTTAGGTTTGTTGGAAAACCTGCTTAACACTCCAACAGCATAGCAAATGTCTGGTCTAGTGTTGCACAGAAAAATAAGACTTCCAATGAGTTTCCTATACTTCTTAGCATCTACATCAGGCATGTTATCATCCATAGATAGCTTATGATTTACCTCCATAGGTGTGCTAGTTGGTTTGCAGTCCATCATTCCAAATGCCTTGAGAATTTCTTTGGAATATTTTTGTTGTGAGATGAAAATGCCATCCTTCCTTTGCCATACTTCAATTCCCAGACAAAAATGGAGTAGACCTAAGTCTGTCATTTCAAACTCAGTTCCCAAGCTGATCCGAGTTTGATTGATGAGTTCTTGATGATCTCCTGTAATGATCAAATCATCTACATATACAATGACAACAACTAGCTTGCTATCCCTTTTCGTTACATACAAGTTAGCATCAGAAGTACTTCTTTCAAAACCCATATTTTTGAAAAAATCATCTATTCGTTGGTACCAAGCCCGTGGAGCTTGCTTAAGTCCATACAAAGCTTTCTTCAACCTGCAAACTTTATTTTCTGAATTGGGCACCTCAAAACCTGGTGGTTGAGATACATATACCTCCTCCTTGAGGTGACCATTCAAAAATGCAGATTTGACATCCATCTGGAAAATAGGCCAAGACTTTTGTGCAGCTACTGCAAGTACCGTCCGAATAGTTGTCATGCGTGCTGTTGGTGCAAAAGTTTCTTGAACATCAAATCCTTCAATCTGTGAAAAACCCTGTGCAACTAATCGTGCCTTATACTTTTCTAATGTTCCATCAGCTTTATACTTAGCTTTCCAAATCCATTTAGTACCTATTACCTTCTTCTTTGGCGGCAAGTCGACTAGATCCCATGTATCATTTTTGAGTATACTATCATACTCAGACTGCATTGCCGCTCTCCAATCTGGATCATCAATGGATTCTTCAATGGTGGTAGGTTCCTTTATCGAACCCATGATATCTGCCATTAGAGCCATGTTAACAATGTGTTCTGAGGCTCTTCTTTGCTCCTCTATTCTCTTTGATCTTCGTAATCCATCCGATGATGATTCTGGTACATCTACATGTGGATTATGATCATCAAAGAGCTGTTGTGCCCACTTCGGTAGTGGCTTACGCTGTGCAGCTACAACTGGTTGGCTTTTTATTGAGGAAAATTCTCCATCAGATGTTTCCTCCTCCTCAACTTTAACCTGTCTTTTGATAGGCACAAGGTGAGATATTTCTCCGCTTGATGAGATAGTAGATTTACCTTTATCTTCTACTAAGTGTGGTCGTTCATCAAACACCACATCTCGGCTGACAAAAATCTTCCTTGCCTCAGGATCCCATAACCTGTATGCTTTAGACTCTTCACTATATCCCAGGAAGACACACTTTTTGCTTTTTGAATCCAACTTTGATCTTGTTGAATCAGGAATATGTGCATAACAGAAACAACCAAAAATTCTGAAATGCAAAACTGAAGGCTTTTTACCAGAATATGCTTCTTGAGGAGTCATCCCCTTCAGTGCTTTTGTGTAGCTTCGATTGAGGATGTAGACTGCTGTATTGACTGCTTCTGCCCAGAATGAATCAGGCATGTCTTGAGCCTTCAACATACAACGAGCCATTTCAACTACTGTCCTGTTCCTGCGCTCAACAACGCCATTTTGTTGGGGTGTATGAGCTGTGGTAAGTTGCCTTTTCACACCATGCTCCTTACAGTAATTGTTGAGTTCTGTTGACAAGAATTCACCTCCTCTATCTGTTCTAAATTTCTTCAATTTCCTTCCTGATTCATTTTCTACATACTTATGCCACGTTTTAAATTTTTCAAAAGCATCAGCCTTCTCTCGAATGAAATAAACCCACATCTTTCTACTATAATCGTCGACTAACAGCAAGAAGTAGAAAGATCCTCCTAAGCAGGTGTAGACATTTTACCGCAGAGATCAGCATGTACCAACTCTAGAGGAGCTTGAGATCGATTGCTGGTCTCTCTTGGAAATGCCTTTCGTTGTTGCTTGCCCATCATACAAGCTTCACAAGGTTCCTGCAACTCTGAAAATGCAGGCATATGAGCAACCATCCCTGTTCGTTGCATCTCCTTCAAAACTGCAAATCCGAGATGCCCAAATCGTCGGTGCCATAACCTGCTTACATCTTTATCTTCTGTAGCAGTTAAAGCACTTAACTCATACAAGTTATCCCGTCGTATGCCTTTACCTACAACATTACCTGATGAATCCATGATTTCCGCACCACTCTTATTGAAGTGAACTTCGAGTCCACGATCTGTTATTGCAGAAACTGACAACAAATTTCTTTTGAGTGTAGGTACATAGAGAACATCGGATAACTTTTTCTCAACACCTGGAGAAGTGATAAAAGAGATGGTTCCAGTTCCTTCAGCTGGACACTTGGAGTCATTTCCCACCACTACATTGATGGATTCCCGCAGAGGCACTAGGGAACTATACCAATCCTTTTTACTAGTCATATGGCGAGAAGCTCCACTATCTAAAATCCATGGTTCATCAACACGAGCTTGAGCAGATGAACATACCTCTTCAATAGCTACCCAAAGTTCCAGCTCTGTGTTGTTTGCAGACTCTTTGTTCTTCCATGATGATTTTACAGTCCCATTCCGTTCATCAGCTTGCTTCTTTCTGCAATCCTTGATGGCATGGCCTTTCTTTTCACAATAGAAGCAACTTCCTGTGAACTTTTTCTTCTTTGGCTTCTTCTTTGATCCCTATGAAGAGCCTTTACCTTTTGCATTTGCTGAGAATGCAGCATCAGTTGTACTTTGCCGATTCTTCAGCCGCATCTCTTCTTCTAAAAGCATGGCACAAAACTCTTCAAATGTAAGAGGAGTTGGCCTTACCTGAGTGTTAAGGGCTGTTACTAATCCATCATACTTTGCTGGAAGAACACGTACAGATCTTCGAGCCAGCTCTTCTGGTGTTATAACAACACCAACTGCAGCCAATTGATCTTGAAGATGCTTTATCCGTTTGATAAAATCTTCAGCCTTTTCAGAATCAGAATGTTTTTCATTTGCCAACTGATTTTCTAAATTCTGTATCCTAGTGTGGTTCTTGGTCTCATATTGTCGAGCCAATATGCCCCAAGCCTCATGTGCTTTAGTAGTATGTTGAACTAAAGTAAGCACAGAATCACTTACACTAGTGACAATCGCACATAATGCATCAGCATTCCGCCTCTTCCAAGCTCGTAGAAGATCTGGATCTGGCTGAATCATCAATCTTGAATTTGCTGGATCTTCAACTGGTATAGGCTCTGGATCCAATCCCATCGGTCCCATGACAGTGTCAAGTAATTCATAGGAGTCCAAAATTGCAGAAATTTTGAACTTCCAGAGTGTATAGTTGGTTCCATCCAGCTTCCCTTCAGTGAATGCAGGTGGACGAATTCGAATAGGTGCAGCATTAACATTAGCTGAAGCACCAAGACTACTGTTCGATGATGAAGCCATCATGTAATCACTCGAATAATCTACTGATATTCTAGTCTGCTAGTAGGCTAAAATAATGATACTTCTCAAGCTATTCGAACCTTACAGCTCTGATACCATGTAAGACAATAGTTACGCAATATAACACAGGAGCAATAACAGAGAAGATAACAGATATAGGAGAATCTCAACAATTTTCTACTAGCAGCAAGTACAAAGATGATGGCGTTGTCCACCCGTGCGCTCTCAAGGTAGAGCTTAAATGGTGATCTAGACAACTCTAGATAGGGAGATACAAGGTAGAGGTATGCTGGCTTAACTCGGTGTCTTAGGTAGTGCAGAAGTCATGTATATATAGGATCATGGGTGGCCTGCCATGGACGGCTATACATGGGCGGTAGAGCGTGGGCGGCCACCGCCCGCGTAATTGCCATACACGGCTTAGACTGGTTGAACCGACCTAACAAATATAAATGATTTCTGACTCCGACAGGGAATATCTTACATGGTCCAATATGACCTTCATCCAACATTCAAGTTGGGATTCCCATCAATTGGGTAATGCATGCTTGGCTTCTCCTCATAGAGGGGGCCTTACAAAATGTGCATACAATCATGAGGGGTAGACATTGATCATATACTAAAATATATATATATATATATATTCTGATTTTTTTCCTTAAACCCTAAAACCCTAAGACCCTAATCCTAATCCTAAAAATCTAAAACCCTAATCCTAATCCTAAAAACCTAAAACCCTATTATATATATATATATATATATATATATATATATATATATATATATATATATATATATATATATATATATATATATATATATATATATATATATATATTTATATATTCAGATTTTTTTTAGTTAATTCTATTTTTATATATTAAATTAGATATATTTAATTAGATATATTTAATTAAATTATTTAAAGCACTAGTACTTTTTATATATGTATTATATGTGTATGTGTATGTGTGTATATATGTTATGTAGGTGTTAAAATCCTAAAACCCTAATAAAAAAGACTTAGACTTAAACCTAAAATACTAAAACCTAAATACTTAAACACCTATAAAAATTTAAATGTGTAAATGTGCAGATGTGTGTGTGTATGTGTGTGTGTATGTGTATGTGTATGTGTATGTATGCATATGTGTATATATGTGTGTGTATGTATGTGTGTATGTGTGTGTGTATGTGTGTATGTGTATGTATGCATATGTGTATATATGTGTGGGTATGTATATGTGTATGCATGTGTGTGTGTATGTATGCATGTATGTATATTTGTATGTGTGTGTATGCATGCATGTCTGTTAAAACCCTAAAACCCTAATCAGAAAGACTTAGACTTAAACCTAAAATACTAAAACCTAAATACTTAAACACCTATAAAAATCTAAATGTGTAAATGTGTAGATGTGTGTGTGTGTATGCATGTGTGTATATGTGTGTATGTAAGCATGCATGTGTGTATATGTGTGTGTATGTAAGCATGCATGTGTGTACATGTATGTGTGTATGTATGCATGTGTAAATGTGTAGATGTGTGTGTGTGTATGTATGCTCTATTTTGCTATGTGTACGTATGCATGTGTGTATATGTGTATGTGTGTGTATGTATGCATGCATGTGTGTATATGTGTATGTGTGTGTATGTATGTGTGTGCATGTATGTGTGTATGTGTGTGTATGTGTATGTATGCATATGTGTATATATATGTATATATATGTGTGTATGTATGTGTGTATGCATGTGTGTGTGTATGTATGCATGTATGTATATTTGTATGTGTGTGTATGCATGCATGTGTGTATATGTGTGTATGTAAGCATGCATGTGTGTATGTGTGTGTGTATGTAAGCATGCATGTGTCTACATGTATGTGTGTATGTATGCATCATTTAATGTGTAGATGTGTGTGTGTGTGTGTATGTATGCTCTATTTTCCTATGTGTATGTATGCATGTGTGTATATGTGTATGTGTGTGTATGTATGCATGTGTAAATGTGTAGATGTGTGTGCATATGTATGTGTGTGTGTATGCTCTATTTTCCTATCTCTATCTTCCTTTCTTTTCATCATTCTTTATCTCTCACTCACTCTCTCTCTTTATCTCTCTCTCTCTCTCTTTCTCTCTCTCTCTCTCTCTGACTCTCTCTCTCTCTCTCTTTTCCTCTCTCTCTCATCTCTCTCTCTCTCTTTCTCTCTCTATCAATAGACAATAAAGCAATCACTTACAAGTATGTCCCTCTTTTGGATCGTTGTCGTCAAAGCATAATGTATGTCGTCGAATTCCAAACAATCGACGCCAAAGAACTTCTGCAAAATCAAAGAGAAGAGAAATTATAAGACCTAAAGCATAGAGAAAGACAAATGCTAACAATATGCGCACTACTTACCAAGATCTCAGATCTAAACCGAGGGAGAGTGTGTGTGTAGAGAGAGAGATCTCTGTGTGTGTTTGTGCACAAAACAATGCAGTTCGCAATTCGCTTCACGCGCGCAAGTTCGACAGAAGACAAACAGTACTCAAACACGCGCAAAAAGTGAAGTTTTGCTCTCGGGTTCCTAGTATGTTTAAAAGTCAGCCTCGGTATGGACACTGGTATGGGCGTCGGTATGGGCGTCGGTAACTTCTAGTAAATTACCGATGCTTATACCGACGCTCGTACCGGCGCTCATACCGATGCTTATACCGATGCTTATATCGACGGCTCTCGAGCACAACGACGATCCGTTTAAAATGGTCATACCGACAGTAAATATGACTATGAATAAATAGGTATAATCCACACATAAATATGTCTATGAACTAGGGTGTTATGGGACATCATATTTTGTACTCAAATCGATCTAGGAAATATGTTTATGGGACATCAAACCATGGGATGATAGACATGTTTTAGTCGCACCATGAATGTTGAAGTTGCATGGAATCCTTAGGGACCCCATACCTCTATATTGCTTTAGTGTGCTATGTCCCTATTGGGTAGGTGCATTAATTTAGGCTCGTGTCCTTCCACCAAGCTATGTTACCCTATCAGATCCGCAAGAGGTAGACGCGTACTATGAGCAATCTACCCCACACTAAACAAGCATTATTCAGATGTGTTGCAGGGCTCATCGGTTCCATCGAATACTCTCACTTGTTGAAGCACAGTACGGTTTATATATGTGTGTGTATGTATGTGTGTATCAATATGTGTGTGTATGTATGCATGTATGCTTATTTGTAAGTGTGTGTATGCATGCATGTGTGTATATGTGTGTATGTAAGCATGCATGTGTGTATATGTCTCTGTATGTAAGCATGCATGTGTGTATATGTATGTGTGTATGTATGCATGTGTAAATGTGTAGATGTGTGTGTGTGTATGTGTGTGTGTATGTATGCTCTATTTTGCTATGTGTATGTATGCATGTGTGTATATGTGTATGTGTGTGTATGTATGCATGCATGTGTATATGTGTATGTGTGTGTATGTATGTGTGTGCATGTATGTGTGTGTCTGTGTATGTATGCATATGTGTATATATGTGTTTGTATGTATGTGTGTATGTATGTGTGTATGTATGTGTGTATGTATGTGTGTATGCATGTGTGTGTATGTATGCATGTATGTATATTTGTATGTGTGTGTATGCATGCATGTGTGTATATGTGTGTATGTAAGCATGCATGTGTCTATATGTGTGTGTATGTAAGCATGCATGTGTGTACATGTATGTGTGTATGTATGCATGTGTACATGTGTGTGTGTGTGTGTATGTATGTGTGTATGTATGCTCTATTTTCCTATGTGTATATATGCATGTGTGTATATGTGTATGTGTGTGTATGTATGCATGTATAAATGTGTAGATGTGTGTGTGTATGTATGTGTGTGTGTGTGTATGCTCTATTTCCCTATCTCTATCCTTTCTTTTCATCATTCTTTATCTCTCACTCACTCTCTCTCTCTTTATCTCTCTCTCTCTTTCTCTGTCTCTGTGTCTCTTTCTCTCCCTCTCTCTCTCATCTCTCTCTCTTTCTCTCTCTTTCTCTCTCTTTCTCTATCTTTCTCTCTCTTTCTCTCTCTATCAATAGACAATAAAATAATCACTTACAAGTATGTGCCTCTTTTGGATCGTTGTCGTCAAAGCATAATGTATGCATTCGAATTCCAAACAATCGACGCCAAAGAACTTCTCCAAAATCAAAGAGAAGAGAAATTATAAGACCTAAAGCATAGAGAAAGACAAAGGCTAATAGTACGTGCACTACTTACCAAGATCTCAGATCTAAACCGAGGGAGAGTGTGTGTGTAGAGAGAGAGATCTGTGTGTGTGTGTGCACAAGAGAATGTAGTTCGCAATTTGCTTCATGCGCGCAAGTTCGACAGAAGACAAACAGTACTCAAACATGCACAAAAAAGTGAAGTTTTTCTCTCAGGTTCCCATTATGTTTAAAAGTCAGCCTCGGTATGGACACTGATATGGGCGTCGATAACTTCCAGTAAATTACTGATGCTTATACCGACGCTCATACCGACGCTTATACTGATGGCTATCAAGCACACCGACGATCCGTTTAAAACGGTCATACCAACGGTTACTTGAACGTCGGTATCCTTAAGTCATGTTTTCTGACGTTTATATCGGCGCCACAAGTGACCGTTGGTATAGGCAGCATCGGTATGCCCTTCATATGTTGTAGTGGCTATAAGAAAATTATTTAAGCTCAAACTCAAATTGAGCTATGAAATTCATTATTTGTGTGTACAATTCATGTTTGGATCTCTAGTAATTATGCATAAATGGCAAAGAATTATTCAAAGTTTGAAAGAACTGTTTTCATCTTTTATAAGAGCAACAGAGTTTCTTTGAAGCTTCCTACAAAACGTTTCTATCTCATGATGACACCTAGATAAGTGGGCTTTAAGGAATGAGATATCTCATTATTAAAAGAAATTAGATGAACTAGTAAAGTTTTCTTATATCATGAACAAAGCCATTCTCTTACCATGTTCAAAGACGAACTTATCTTTCAAAATGCAAGATATTACAAGTAATTGTTCTTAATTTATGGAATAACGTCTCCCAAATACAAGTAGTTCATGAAACTCTTATTCAGATGCGTTGCATGGCTCATCGGTTCCATCGAATATGCTCACTTGTTGAAGCACAGTACGGTTTAGGCTAGGCCCAAGCAAGCCACTAGGTTGGCCTTCAATAAGAACGCTTAAGATTTTGTGAGAAAGAAAGATTAACTTCGTGCTAGTTGAAGCATCACTATTTTGAGTAATAGGACGATGCCATAAATGGAAGCTTGGTGAATCGCCAAATTGACGTTTGATACCATGATGGTATCAAGTGGTTTGATGATATTCAAATTTTACTTGGTTAATCTTTTGGTATACTTCTCTTAATGATAAGTAGAATGCTTTACTACCTTTTTAAAATAGAATTTCGAAGAGTTGTCACCTCGCATCACATTGTCTCACAGAGTTTTATTTCTTCTTTTTGGACTTCCATAACATTTGGAGATTACTAACATAAAGTATCTTAATATTTCAGTAAAGAACAGGGATATCAATTACAATAGGTTCCTAATTAAGAAGCATCCCAAATAGATGTCTTCTGAAGAACTAGATCAATATTTAACAATTCCATAGAGAGCAATCCCCTGGAGAGAGCTACATGTAGAGGCATAAGGTTGGGAGGAGACTCGTCTTTGTATCATGTGGTGGTCCTAATGTTCTAGTTTCATTGGAGAGAACTTATGGGATTCGCTTTACCAATTTCCACTTCTTGTAAGCATGGGATGTCAGGGTAACAATTCAGCCTTCTTAGCCAACACTAAATACGTTTGGCTTTAATAGGATTAGTCAAATCTTTAGTGTTCACAGATATTAGACCGAATGATTTCATAAATGTTCTAAGCGAGTAAAAGAGGATTTTAAGTTACAATACAAAATTATGAGAAACACTACTACGAATGTATGCACTTGAGAGATTAGGTTTAGATATCCTATAGCCGCTATGAACACCTAGAGAGAACACTCTCACTCGAAGTTCTTAGTAAAAAGAAGACCTTGTGTTATATAGATAGGCTATGCGATGTTTCCAAAACACTTATGAAGTGGAATTGTGGCTCCTTCTAATGCACATCTCTAGATTCCTAGCTCTAATTAGGGGGTATGACTTTTTCCCTTAAACAAAAAGGTTGTGAAGATTCTAGATAGTGCTTGATTTTAGGAAGTTTATGCTTTCTTCCACCTCCAAAAACCAAAAGTAAAAGACCAAATAAAGATATAGTGCATTAAGGATTGCTACAGGGTGAAGAAAATAAAAGAAAAGAAAAGATTTATTTTTTGGGCTAGATGAGACGAAGCTGTGCAAAAGTGGAGATAGTAGTATTTCTCGATAGGAGTATAGGAGCAAAGCATAAAAACATTTATATAAAATGACAAGTCATTATGAAACGAGTCAAAAGGAAAGATTGTTACTAGAAATTGCAAATGATTTCTATGGGAATCGTCTAACTTATTTTTGATAGTAGTACGCTAACCAAAACCCACTTTCAATCATAAGTTAGGTATTTTAAAGTCGTCTTCATTTTGCTAAGAATCTATATTTTCATAAGAAAGTCATGGTTTTTATTTTGAGAAGAAAAATCTTGAAAAAAAACTAAAACTCTTTCAAGAAGAATCTTGATACGATTCTATTTGACTTTGCTGATTGGCCCATCAGAACGATGTGCACATTTAGTATAGAAAAATTATAACGATGTGCACATTTAGTATCAAACATTCAAATTTGATCTCTTTTTTATTAGTTCTCTCTATATTGATTGTGATTCGATGAATGTAATTGATAAAGTAATGATTGAGTACACGCAAGAAGAACAAGAAAACGTAGATTTGTATATTTTTTTCAAATGCTTGAATGACTTAAATGAGTATGTGATGTGAAACATTTTAAATATAGCAATGGGTCAGCCCATGTGTGAGCATTAGAAATACCATTTGTATTTAAATCATATGGTTTATAGCACTACTTATATAGAGATCACATGTCCATTGATCCTTCAAAACGCTTTAAACTCCATCTCAAAGAATCCTTAATGAAAACCCTAGGAGAACACTAACTGACCATAAATCCGTATGATCACTTACCCTTAGAATCGTTTCTGTATTATAAAGCTAAACTCTTCAAAATGCCAAGTGCAAATGTAAAAAGCCCTTGAAATCACATGTTTATAAGTATACCCTATACAAATCATCATACCCGTGTTTCTAAAATCTAAAACCCTTGAGTGAATCAACCTCTCGTTATAAAAAAAATGAATTCTTCTCGATTCAAAGAAAATACTTATTGGATGTGTTATACAGGTTTTGTATCAGTGGCTATAAGCCACTATTTAAGCCTATGGAGACCAATAGAAACTTGTGCATGATAGACTATGTAGAAGAATAATTTGTTCATTAATTTATGCTACATACAATAGAACTGATCTTAGATATTTAGTAGATGTACTCTCTCAATTTTTGCATGCACCCACTCCTGGTCATCTTATGACAATAGTAAAAGTGCTTGGATACATAAAGCACACCATAAATAAAGGTCTTTTCTATTCTTATGATTATGATCTAAGTGTCTAAGGATATATTGATGTTGATTGGGAAAGTAGCAAGGATGACCGAAGGAGTATATTAGGTTATATTGTCATGATCGATACAAAAGTAATCTCATGGAGCTCTAAGAAGCAGCCCACTCGTGATTTTTCATCCATACAAGCCAATTATAGAGGATTAGCATTGCCTACATGTGAGCTATTATGGCTTAAGAATATACTTAAGGAAATCAAATCTTGGAAATGGAGGAGTTTCCTCTTTATGGAGACAACATTTCAAGCATCTACCTAGCCAACAATCCAAAGTTTCATGCAAGAAATAATGACATAGAATTTCATTACCACTTCATTAAAGGTACTTTTGTGGTAATTGATCTAGATATATGGTATGCAAACACTAAAGTGAAATTTAGAGACATGATTATAAATTTTCTTGAAGGTTCAAATCTAGGAGGATTCAAAGAAGCAATCAACATATGGGACATAGGTTGAAGCAATGAATGAAAAGGACTTGAGCTTCAGGGGAAGTGTTGGAAGTGACAAAAAATTTGAAGTTCAGGAGTTTTTGAACATGCTTCAAGTTCTACATTCCACATCATCCACAATCAAAGGAGGATGATTTGCACAAGTTAGAGGCATGAAATCTTGTCTATAATGGAAGGAAATTTCTTATAGAAGAAATAGGCCGCCTCTTAATCGGATTAGACGTCACCTTTTGACACATGTTTTTTGATAGGTTAAAGAGATAGTACGTGAATTCTAAAGTCTTTAATGGTTTTTATTGTGATGTAGAGTTGTGGAGAAGTGTCCTTAATATGGCCCCTTTCTTTTCACACCCCCCTTACTAGTTGTTCTCTACATAATTTGCAGAGAATTCATTATATACATTGTATCTGTATATATTATCTTAGCATATCCCACGTTATTATAATTCTTATTTCTCCAATCTAAATCCATTTCTAGTGTTTTTCTGACATTTTGGAAACCTTATAACGTCTTATTTGAGTGTTATAGGTCTTAAGATCAGTGCTTGTACATGTATAGAGAAATATTCAGAATAGTGTCTATATTGTTAGCTAGTACTCTGTGAAGAGCTCAAGTATTTTGTTTTGATGTAGTTGGTTTAGGCATCGTCCACTATTACAAAGAAGTGATTTTTCTCGCATTTCAAAGCTCTACGGATGTATTTTGGCTATTCAACACTGAATTCTTAGTCTCTAAAGTAATCGAAGAAATAAAGATGACACAGATCCTATAAGTTCATTCGCTTTCATTATGCACATAGGATTTTTTTATCCTCCAACAATGATTATTGTTAGTTTAGAAGATACTAAGAAAGTCATAAAAAATAGTTTGAAATGAAATCTTAAATGTTCTTATGTGAATCGTCAAGAATCCCAAAGTAGGATAATACCTTGTCATATGGTCAATGATCCATGGGCACTTTTATTTGATATTTCTCACTTTATTCTATCCAAGGAAATGATGAAAACTATAAGAATAGTAATTGAACACAAAAGCAAAGCTTTGAAATTCAATATTTGTGTTTTACTTCATCTTTGCGGCTCTAGTAATGATGCATAAATGTAGAAGAATCATCAAAACTTTGAAGGAATTTTGTTTCTAGAAGAGCAAGAGAGTTTCTTTGAAGTCTCCTTAAAAAGGTTTCTATCTCATGATGAAACCTAGATAAGTGATCCTTAGGGAACAAAATATTTCATAATGAAAAGAACTTAGATGAATAGTAAAGCTTTCTTATTTTAATGAATAAAGCCATTTTGCTACCATATTCAAAGATGAACTTATCTTTGCAAATGCAAGAAGTTCCAAGTAATGGATCTTAGTAGATTTGCGAACTTTCTCTAGAAAGATACAAGAAAATGTCTTTCACAAAATAGATGTTCAATGAAGGAGTAAAGCTATAGGTATTGGGATCCCTGAAGATAGTTGCAAACCACAAGTAAGATAGATCATCTCGAAGTTTCACTTATGCAAAAGAAAGTTTGAAAGATAAGAATCCAAGTATTTAGTCTATAACAATAATTATGGTATTGAAAAGATAAAACCCAAAAGCGTCATGGATTCCTAGACTAAATCGAGTAGGGATATAATTGAGAAATCGCATGGGCATTAACATAAGACAGCAACTCTTGCTATATATTTATTGAGTAATAACCGAAAGGTCGTCAATATTAGAAGTCCAAGTAACTTCAAAATATATTGCTTCTTTTTTTATACGTCCTTGGATTAAATAACTTATTTTATCAAATGCTTTGAAACTTTTTCAAGAAATATATGAGCCAATGCATAATATCATGCAATATTCTAGTGAAAAAGACACTTTTTACACCTAGTTAAGGTTACGTTAGAAGCAAATATTTGATTATGAATCCTTTTGAAGGATCTGAGTAGGAAAATACTTTATGGGGATGATTTTGGAAGTGAGAACAAGTATCACCAACACATAATTGTGAATATAAAGTATCATGGTATGGGACACTAGATTTTCTAGTCAAATTGATGTAGGAATGATGGTATGGGAGAGGCAATCATGGGATGATAGGTATCTTTTAGTCTTGGAATAAATCTTGAAGTCAGATTGAATCCCTAAAAGGATTCAAACATCAAAAGTGAAGTTTAACTTCAAGCCAATCAAAACCATGACCTAGAAAGATATTTAAAGGATCATTTAGAAGATAATGAAGCTAGAAGAATTCAAGTATGACAAGGATGCTCGTACTTCGCTTGTGCATTGTTAAAGGTAAAGTGTTTTTGAAGAAAACAAAACTTTGAAATGGTCCTCTCAACCAAGATTAGATAGAAAAAGTTAATTCAATGTGAAAGCATTGCGTTGATAGTGCAATTTGCTGAAGTTCATGTCTTCAATTGAATAAATGCATAAGAACAGAGATATGCAGTTGGAATATGTTACTAATTAGAAAATATTTTAGATGGATGTTTTGTGAAGAACCGATTCAATGTTTAACAATGCCATAGACATCACTCCTTTGGAGAGAGTTATGTATAGAGAAATAAGGTTTGGAGGAGATCCTTTTGTGGTGGTCCTAATGCTCTAATTTCTTTACACAGAAATTTTATTAGGGGGAAGGGTTTCCTCCTATCTCTTTGGAGATTTTGAAAAGGTCCGAGGATTTAGAAGAAACTAGTGATGGTGTCAAATAGCTTTTCTAAGAAGTTTTCAAACTATCACAAAAGGTTAATTTCATTCTTGAATATTGATAATATCACAAAAATCTCTCCCTAATAATTCCTCAATTACTAATAGCATACCACAAGTATGGTTAGAGAAACGTGATTCAAAAAGGATTTCGTGATCACGAGTCCAATCAAATACCTCAAAGTTGAGTGCAAGCCATGAATTGAGAGAAAAAATTAAGCTAGCTTTTTATGAAATTCAAAAGAGCACTTTGTTACATGTATTGGTAATTTTTTCTACATCGTGCAAATAAGAGAAAGACTTAGATATTAATGTCCTTTTATACAAAGATGTATGGAGGGAGGGGGGGGGATACGTATACGTATACGTATAATGTTTATATTAATGTTGTTACGTAGAGTAATGTGGAGGAAGTACATGCATAGAAAGGATGGTAAAAGAAAAGAAGTATTTGTGCATGCGAGTATATGAATTTGCACTCAAGCACATGCATTTTCGTACATACTTCAATGCACTTAGCTTACTTTCTTAAAGTTGGACCTTAAAAAGGACATTCGCATGCTTGTGGAAAAAGGACATTCGCATGCTTGTGGAAAAAGGACATTCGCGTCAACCTTCGCAATTCAATTATATGAGCGTGTTCAAAGACAAACTTATCTTTCAAAATGCAAGACATTAAAAGTAATGCTTCTTAATTTATCGAATAACGTCTCCCAAATACAAGTAGTTCATGAAACTCTTAGGAGAAGTCTATTAAGATGATGAAGCATTATAGCTCTCTTCACTTATATCCTTGTGGAAAAAGACATTCGCATCAAGATTCATGTAGTTTGATGGGATATAAAGAGACAAGATAAAATCATCCATAAAATAGACCAAGAAGTAAAGTTGTCTAGAAAACAACTTTATGACATGATGTAATTAGATATAGCATGTCCAACTTCCACTTATGCGAAGGAAAGTGTGAAAGCTACAAAGAGTTAGCAATTCCAAGTTTGTAGTCTCGAGCCATAATAACGGTAATCAAGAAAGTGGAAGATAAAACATAAATTTATCTATCTTAAAGGATCTTGAACACTTGAAATCCAAAAGCATTAATGGATTCCGAGACGTAACGGAATTGAGAGAATCCCGAAAAATCCCACGGATATCAATGTAAGGCTGCAATATATATATATATATATATATATATATATATATATATATATATATATATTTATATTTTTTCGTCAAAATTTAAATTATTAAGCCAAGAGGTCTTCAATATGAGGAGTTCAAGTAACTTAAAATTCAATATGAGGAGTTCAAGTAACTTAAAAATATATTGGAGTTTCTGTTTTGGAATAGAAGGATGGTTATTTGTTTTATGAAGTAGGGTGGTATGGGACACCATATTTTGTACTCAAATCGATGTAGGAAATATGTTTATGGGACATCAAACCATGGAATGATACACATGTTTTAGTTGCATCATGAATCTTGAAGTTGCATTGATTCCTTAAGACCCCATATCTCTATATTGCTTCAGTGGGTGGGTGAGTTAATTTAGGCTCCTCTCCTTCCACCAGGCTATGTTCATCGGTTCATCGGTTCTATGGAATATGCTCACTTGTTGAAGCAAAGTACGGTTTCGACATGATTGGCTCGTTTCGACATATCAATGTAAGGCTGCAAAAAAAAAAATAAAAAAATATTTTCGTCAAAAGTTAAATTATTAAGCCAAGAGGTCTTCAATATGAGAAGTTCAAGTAACTTAAAAATATATTAAAGTTTATGTTTTGGAATATAAGGATGGTTATTTGTTTTATCAAATGGTTTCAAAAGATTTTATTGCATAATATCATGGAATATTATTTAGTACAACACTTGAGACCTAGTAAATGTGAAGTTAAAGCTACGATTTTTACCTTGAATCCTTCTGAAGGTTTTGAATAAAACATTGACTTATAGAGATTAATTTGGAAGTGAGAATAAGTACCACCCACACATAAATATGACTATGAAGCAGGGTGGTATGAGACACCATATTTTGTACTCAGATCGATGTAGGGAATATGTTTATGGGACATCAAACCATAGGATGATACACATGTTTTAGTTGCATCATGAATCTTGAAGTTGCATTGATTCCTTATACACATGTTTTAGTTGCATCATGAATCTTGAATCATGTTTTAGTTGCATTGAAGTTGCATTGAATCTCTATATTGCTTCAGTGTGCTACGTCCCCATTGGGTGGGTGAGTTAATTTAGGCTCCTCTCCTTCCATAAGAGGTACGTGGGTACTACAAGGATTATTTAGATGCATTGCACGGTTCATCGGTTCTATCGAATACTCTCACTTGTTGAAGCAACGTACGGTTTAGGCTAGGCCCAAGCAAACCGCTAGTACCGATATTGTGAGAAAGAACGATATTGTGAGAAAGAACGATTAACTTAGTTCTAGTTGAAGCATCACTATGCACGATGTCATAAATAGAAGCTTGGTGAATCGCCACATTGACGATTGATACCATGATGGTATCAAGTGGTTCGATGATATTTAAATTTTACTTCATCAATCTTTTGAGAATCTAGTATACGTCTCTTAATGGTAATTAGTAACTCTTCAAAACAGATCTTTGAAGAGTTATAGTCTCGCATCACATGGTTTCACAGAGTTTTGGTTCTTCTTTTTGGACTTCCATAACATTTGGAAATGATTAACATAAAGTATCTTATTATTTCAGTAAAGAGCAGGGATATTCAATTACATTAGGTTACTAATTAAAAAGCATCCTAAATAGATGTCTTGTGAAGAACTAGATCAATATTTAACAATTCCATAGAGAGCACGCCCTTGGAGAAAGCTACATATAGAAGCATAAGGCTGGGAGGAGACTCCTATCTCTAGCATGTGGTGGTCCTAATGCTCTAGTGTCTTGGGAGAGAACTTAGGGGATTCACTTTATCGATTTTCACTTCTTGTAAGCATGGGATATTAGGGTAGCAATTCAGCCTTCTTAGCCAGCACTAAATACTTTTGGCTATATGAGGATTAGTCAAATCTTTTGTTTTCAAAGATATTAGACCGAATGATTCCATGAGAAAGCAAGGCAAAAACCTATTGTTGTGAACCTTCTTTTACACCTCATCTTCTGGTGATCTCTCATGTTCAAGTGGGACCCTGCCATTAATTTAATCTTCTTCTTGGTTGTGTCAAATGAACAAGAAATAGACAGCGTGCTTCCGTTGCGGGCACCAAGGTCATAGGGTCAAAGATTGCCCCTTGAAGCAAAGTACCAATAAAAACAAGCTTAAACTGATGGAGCCGTGGATCCTTTCCCTCAAGTTGGCACTCGGGGTCATCCCCCTATGAGGGAGGAAGAAGTGGGCACTCTGGTTGTAGAGACCGATTCAGAAGGATTCACTGAAGTAAGACGTAAGAGGAAAGTTAGCCCTTGAATATCAACAGCAAGAAATGTTATGACCATTGCTCCTTCCAATAACATGTACTGTAACCTAGAAAAGGAGATTAATGAAGTCGAATTATGAAGAAGACCCTGCTGATAATACACTTGAATGCTCTACCAGCAAAGAAGACAACCACGAAGGCTACACCAGGAGTAAAGAGGAAGGCTTCACTACTAGCAATGAAGACAACCGAGAGAGTGAAAGCTCCTTCCTTAGTCCTATTCTTCCAGTTTGCACGCCAGGCTTACCGCAACAAAAGTCAAAGCTTAAAAGGAAACAACTATCGGGCATGCCGTGGAAGAGCCCCCTCAAGAGCACGATCATAAGCCAAGAAGTTGGGAGGAAAAAAGAAGATCACAAGAAAAAAAAAGATCGGGTCCCTCCCCTCAAAGAGGGCAACCATCATTAATAAAAATATTCACTAAAGGTCAGGGGTTTCTGACCCCTCAAGAGTGGCGATTATTGTTCAGTGGTTCAAAGACATGTGTCTCAACCCCTACTTTATCTGCTTGCAAGAGATTAAAATTGATGCACAGGATCTCCAGAAACAGCTTAAATGCATCTCTCCGAACCACCTTTAGTTCTCCACTTTGCATCCGAGGGGGCGGGGGGGGGGGGGGGGGGGGGGGGGGCGCTGCGATTGGTATTAGTCACTCCTCGTTTGGCATATTGACGTTGACTTGTAAAGATTAGAATGATCGTTGGATTGCTGCATCTTTCGGGTTCCCTAATCAGTTCACTGTGGTCTCAATTTATGTCCCTAATGTAGTGGCGGATAGAATCAATACTTGGGCTTACCTCGACTCCCTCTCACACAATGTTCTGATTTATGGGGACTTCAACATGGTTGAGTTTCTAGAGGACTGATGGAATATTAAGGGGAAAATTATTGACGGTCAGGAAAAAGAGATATAGGATAAAATCAAGCTCCATCTCGACCTGGCCGAGGTGAAAGACATCAAGGGGTTCTCCTGGTCTAATCTCCAATTGGGAGACTCTTTGAGGAAAGCAAGACTTGATAGATTTTACGTTGACAAAAACACCATCCTTGAGTGGGGCATTCCGTTGGTTTCCCAACACATGGACTTAACTATCTCGGACCACTATCCGATTACTCTTTCTTTCAAAATGATTCCCATGCTCCAGAAAGCTCCTTGGTTTCATAATTTTCAGACGTTGTTTTCCCTCCCCTCTGTCCACCAAGAAATTTTCGCAGTGTGGGCGGAGGCCTTTGCATACTTTAATGAACCGGCTAAGTGCTGGAGAAGCGTTGTGGAAAGGACTCGACAAATTCTGATCAGGACTCATAAGGCTATAAGAGATATCCAAAAAAGAAGAAGAGAAACGGTATACCAGAGGCTCTCACAGCTTGAAGAAGAAGTGAACAAAGGTAACTTGCAATGCCAACAAGGTCTTCTGAAAATCAGGGGAAGACTAAGACTCAAGGACGAGGTTCAAAGGAAAAATCTTCAAATATTCTTCAAAGACTAGTGGGCGGGGAAGGCTGACAAACCATCAAAAGAGATGTGTAACATTCTCAAAAGGAAACAAGTTAGGGAATCCATCCCCTTCTTGGTCGATAACAACGGGATCAAATGTAGGATGGAAGTTGAGAAGAGATCTATCATCATCTCCGGATCTCAAATCCTCTTTCCCCGCATAGGCGTGACTACATGGCTACCATCTCAACGGTAGCTCAACCTAGAATCCCATAGAACATGAATTCTCTACTAGAAGCTAACATTTCTAAGAACAAAATAATCGAGGTTATTGGTGCGCTTCCCAATGGAAAGAGTCTAGGTCCTGATGGCCTCATCAATGATTTCTTCAAGTCCTTCAAGCATGTAGTGGCCTCCCAACTACGTCAGGTATGGCAAGAGGCTCTCTCCTTCGGTGCCCTCCCTGAATGTCTTAATAATGGCGTCATCAAGTTAATTCAGAAAAGGGGAGATAAGATTAAAATTGAAAACTACCGGCCGATTACCATGCTCCAAACTGGATACAAGATAATTGCCAAAGTTATCACCAATAGGATCTCTTGTCATTTAAATTCATGGGTTTGTGAGGACCAGAAAGGTTTTATCAAAGGTAGATCTATACTTGAAGCAATTGTCGATATTTGGGAAGGCCTTGCGTTTGCTGAGGAGTTTGCACAAGATCTGATTTTCATTAAGATCGACTTCGACAAAGCATATGATAGATTGGAATGTGACTTTATTCTTCAATCACTAAAAGACATTGGAGGCACTCAAAAGTTCACGAAGATGGTGTCCACTCTACTCGGAAAGGCTTCTACGAGAATAAATATCAACGGTAAGCTTTCAGAGCCCATACATTTAAAAGGATCTATCAGGCAAGGCTGCCCACTGGCTCCACTACTCTTTGCTATCGCCTGGGATGGCCTCAGTTGCCTATTAAAGCACCACTTGGACATTGGTAATCTCAAGGGTCTTTCCCTACCTCTTGCTCACGACCAAATGATTGCGAGACTCTTTGCTGATGACATGAATGCATTTGTAAATAATGATATGAACAGCATTGAGGTATTCTGGAGTTGCCTCGACACCTTTTGTGTGGCATGAGGTTCAAAAATCAACCATGCTAAAACTCCTTTTAGAGCAATCTGTGGTCCTCCACCCCAATTGTTTTTACATCAAGGGTGTCAAGTTATCCCTAGAGGTCAAGTGTTATGTCTCCTTGTATTCCGATGGGCTTCGACATTTCAATGGACAAACGGTGGAAATGGGTGCTATCCAAACTTGATAGCAAAGTTAACTTAATCATTGGAAAGGTATGCAAGTTAACTTGGCAGGGCGTGCAATGGTTGTTAACACATTTGTGCTTTCTACGACTATTTACTTTATCTCGTGTTGGAGACCTAAGGAGAAAGAGTTGGTCAAAGCTGAAAGAAGCTGCAGAAACTTCCTATGGAATGGGACCCCAATAGGAGGGGGATTCCCAAAATCAAATGGGAAACTTGCATTACCTCAAAAGACTCGGGGGGCTTGGGCAGTTTGGATTTCGCTGGGTTGGCTGACAAGTTGGTAGCAAAGTGGTTTATCAAGGCTTCGAGCAATAGTGAGTCCTCTTGGGCTAAATTGATATTCAAAAATGTGAAAGACCTTACCTTAGTTGGCGATCCTAGTTGGAAAGACTTAGGGCTCCTCACGCTTTTGTTCTCCCCCACCCAATGTCCCCCAAAAGCTCTAGCCTTGTGTGTTCCTTTAGAACAAGGGCAAACAATTCATCAGAATCAGTGATGAGTGGAAGTGGGCGACAGGGATACGACAAAATGGCTTTATCTGGTTCGTGATCATCGGGATTAGGGGTTGGAATCTTGGAACCTCCAAATTGCTAAGCGGCTATGGAACAAGGGTTTCAAACAGTGGAATCATCTCTAGAAACAAGAGACCAGCCAGTGGATCATGCTTGAAGACTTAGACTCGAGACATAGAGTTACCCTCGAGGAACGGACTCTTCTTCAAGGCAGATGTTTAGCTTGGGACCGCTCAACTACCGGCCTTCTCTACAGACACGATATTCCTTTCCTAGAAGGCCTCAAAAGGAGCAATGGTAAAGAACTATCCAGAATCTCCAACTTCAAAGAGAACTTAGATGTTCATCACACCCTTAACAAGAGGTGGTGCCTTTCTTGGACCAAAATTCGATGGGACCTAAAGTTCATGTCTATTTGGCACCCCCTAATTGAGATAAAAAAGTCCATTCTCATGTGGCAGATCTTGCATAAGGGTATCTGGTCCAATGCAAGGGCTAACAAAATTTGTGGTGTGCCTCCATGGTGCAAGCATTGCCATCGATGCATTGAAGATTTGGTTCACCTTTTCTTCGATTGCCCCAAGTCTCGTGTTATCTGGCATCACGTGACGCGGGTATTAAGACTCAGGAACCAAATCAATTGGAAATAGGCGATGTTGGTTGAGGCGGTGTCGGAAAGAATTTGTTACTCTTAAAATATTACAAAAATTAAAAGATTAAATGATTGTTATTAGTTTGGTTAATTTATGAAATTTTGACTAATATTTGACTTTAATTTTGCAGGAAAAGAAGTTTGCTGACCAAAAGCAAGATGGGAAGTATTCATTTCAGTTTATTTATGGGTTTAGATGATAAAACAAGGGCTAGTTAAGGGTATGTTTATGTTTTAAAAGTAAATGTAAGGGTATTTAAGGGTTACATATAGGTTTTGGGCATGAATTATAGGGTTCTAGCTTAAATGCAAGGGTAATTATGGGTCAAATGCATGTTCTAGTTAAAATTTATGGGTAATTAAGGGTTAAATGTATGTTTTAAGCATGAACTTTAGGGTTCTAGTTAAGTTTTAAGATTAATTATGGATTAATTATTCATCCTAGAGGATTATGGAAGGTTAGAGAATAGGTTTATGGGTTAGTTAGAGTTAATTGATGTGGTTTAAAGTTAGTTGTAAGGTAAACCTAAGGTTAAATAATTAAATAAGTGGGTTGTAGTCCAGAAATGAATTATTCAATAGGTTAATTATATCTTAAGGAACCTTAGCAAATTAAAAGGAATATATATTGATTATTTATTTTCACTAAGCCTAAGGTAATAATTAAAAGGGGTTAAATTAAATTTTAGCCTAAGGTATAGTATTTATTCTAAAGTTTAGTATTTAAATAAATAAAAAAGAAGAAATGAAAAGTTATTTAAATTCTAAAGTATTTGGTCCATAGGATATTTAAATAGTTGGTTGAAATTGGGGAAATTCAATTGGGGAAAAATCCCATGCCTAAAAAGTTGTTGAGTGATGTGGAGTCAAATTTGGTAAATTGGTTGAGTTATCTAAAGAGAAAAGTAGGCTATGGTGGGCTACTCACATCTATTTAAGAAGGGAGTACGTGCTCACAAGTTCATGTGTTTTATTTCAGAGAGCAATTGGCGAACTGGAGATTCACATGTGACCTGAAGTTTGAAAAGCAAAGATTACCCTTAGTTTGAAACTTTTATTAGCTTGTATAGGCTATATTTTAGACTATCATTTAAAAACATCATCTTATGATTTGTATAGGAATTTGGTTATTAATTTAGCACCATTAATTTTATGTCTAAAGAAAGTTCTTCTAGTAACACCTTTCTACCTTCATCAACTTTTGAATTACTGTTTCCTAAACCAATAGAAGATAAAGAATTAATAAAAGAAGTAATAGTAGAAGAATCTTTGCACGATCCTAGAACAACTATAACTTTACTTTCTACTGTTCCTCCTAGTGTTAGTGAAGAAAATTTTCCTCCAACTGTAGATAGAAACGTAGAAAATGTCCAAGAAGAAACAGACGAAACTATAAAAGATCAAATAGTTAGTGAAAAGATTATCCTACCTTCTTATTTTGATGCAGTTGAGCTTTATAGAAACGCTTCACTTTACGGACCTTAGGAGAATTTATACTTGTACCTGTTCCGCATAGTCACCCCGCGTGCGCCGTTAGCGAGGCGACTGAATTGATCCGCCAGTCGTCAGAAATCGCGCCCACACTTTGAACCCGACGTGAAAAAAAACGGCACAGTGGAACAGGTATAAAACTTTTCTTCTCCTAGCATATGCATTAGCTTGGTTTAGACGACATGGTTGCGGCAGCTTGAGGTGGTCATCGTGCAGGGGCAGATAATACAAACCTTGTAATTCCCTGGTTGTTGAGGGCTGAGCTTATGCTCTGAGCGCCTCCACGGGAATAGGCAAGTAATAAACCTCGTTTCTACACCTTTACCATCAAGATTTTGAAGAAAAACGTTTGCACTCACAGCACTTAGATTTTGTATTAGGCATTTATGATCAACAAATGTAACTTGAAAATTTCACATGCACACTAGCTTCTGCTCCAACTGTCAAGTGTGAGGTATATTTTCTTAACTTGCATCTGTTTGTGTCTATTTAAGTAGAATTTTAGGAAAGTTTAATTGCTAGATTTAAATTTCATTTCATTTAAAAGCTAGAATTTCTTTTCATTAAGATAGTGGGAATTGATAGATTTAAAATTCATTTTATTTGAAAGATAGGATTTATTTTATTAAGATAATAGAAATTGCTAGATTTAAATTTTATTTGAAAGTTAGAATTTATTTTCTTTAAACTAGTAGGAATTGTTAGACTCAAAAAGTATTTTATTTAAAAGATAGTATTTATTTAAGATTGTTTGATTAGTGCAGTTTTAATTAAAACAATCAAAAAGAAATTTATTTGAAAAGTTAGTATCTAGATTCATTTTAAAGGATTGTTAAAATAGCTTAATTTAGCTGAAAACTCATTAAGAATTTTCATTTGGGAAATTAGTTTTTTTTTTTTTTTTCAAAGACTTGTTTAAAAAGTTTAAAATTTAAGTAAAGTTGGAATCAGGTAACTTAGTTAGTTTGATAAGGGAACAGAAATCCAAAGTTCAAGAAGAAGTTAAGGATTATATTAAGAAACTTAGGTCTAGTTCTATTATTCATATCAAAATGGATGAGTTATCTAAAAATATGATGTCAGAAACCCAAGGCCAAAAAGTAGTTGAGGCTATGTTAAAAGAAAAAGGGAAGTTCACAGGAGTTAATACAACGAACTACTTAGACACTTTTGAAGACCTAGCAAAATTACATGGGTTACCAATAGATAAATGGGTATCATTTCTAGTTAGACTTGCAATAGGCTCAACTAATAGTGTTATTGAACCTTATAAAGCACTTGAATGGGAAGAATTTAAAAAACAAATGCACAAAGATTTTTACTTAGAAGATTTTAGTCAACACAGTAGGGAGGGATTTATGAAATGGCTTAGCTCACCAAAAACCCAAATTTCACTTACTCAATTACATGGAGAATTTATGAAGAGATTTTCACAACTGCCTGAACAAGATAGGACTGCCCTTACACCAGATATAGTGCTTTATTTCCTAAAAGTATTACCGACAGATATTAGAAGTGAAGTAGAAAGAAGACTAGAAGAACCAGGAAAAAGATATGGTTTGACAGAAGACTGGGGGGTACTTAAACAAGTAGTAGAAGTTGTAGCTCAGATGAAACAACGACAATCATTATTATATGATATGAATTTAAGTTTTCCCACAGTAGAACCAACTACTCAAAGTGCAAAAATTAATATAAACTCTAGTTTAACTGAACAGGCATCAACATCAAAAGTGCCTATTGAATTACAATTTGAAATATTATTCAATAAAATAGATAATATGATGCAAATGCATATGAACATATCTAAAGAAGTGGCAACACTTCAAAATACAGTTCATTCCTTAGTTAGCCTGCAAGATAGAACGATTCTAGGACCACAATTTACTCATGCCCCGCAAATGAATCCTATACCTTTAGCACCTGTATTGAATCAACCATTAGCTCAGAATCAACCAGTAGCTCAGGATAATGAACGAAGAGGCGCACCCATCCGACGATGTGTTTGGTGTGACTCCACTGAACATATGTCTTATGCTTGTGAATCATTAAAAGAGGCAAAAGAAAGAAAACTAGTTATTGATATTGATAAAAAACTATGTGACTATCGCACCCACCTCCGTCTAGCTGTAAATTGGGGAAAAGGTGGAATGCAAAAACTATATGAAAATATATCAGAAGCACAAAGAAGCTCATCTGGGGTTAGATTAGAATGCGATGAAAGTGACTTAGATGATGATACATCAAAAGAAACCAAAAATTATTCAATAGAAGCCTTTATAAAAGCAAGCGATGATATAATGAACAAAACTGCATGGAACTCACCTATAGATAATTTCTCTATCTTTTCACATATTGCAAATGTGGAAGAAAAGAGAAAAAGAGATGAAACTCAAGATCTAGATGAATCTAATCAAAGAGTAACTAGAAAGCAATTGAGACAAGAACCTAAAAATGTACAATTTAATGAAAAAACAAATTTAGATTCAAATGAGCAAAGAAGAAGAGAGATACGGGAAGGCAAACAACTTGAAACATCAAACAAACCTAGTGAATTAGATTCAAAGACTAATGAAGAAATAGATAAAAATGAGGAAAAAACCAAGAAGCCTAAAAGAATTCCAAAAGCTATTTTAACATCAGAACTTGAACAAAAAAATGACACAAAGGAAATACTGTATGATATTCTTTTAAAAAGTCAAGTGACTATGTCGCTTGAACAACTATTTACTATAGCTAAATTAGAATTTAAAGATAACTTTATTAAAATGATAAAAAGAAAAAGATTTCCTTTAAATACCGATACTGAAATGACTGACAATATAAATGTAACTCACATTTCTAAAGATTCCTTTCTTTCTGACTCTGATGATGAGGAAGAAAGTGAAGGATATGTTAATAAAAATTTTCTAGGACCTATAATTCCAGATAATATACAGGAAAAATCTGAAAGCAATTACAAAAAGAGTTTTTGGGCCAGGGGAACACCAGAAATCAAAGTAAACTTAGGAGATAGGAAAAATTCTTGTACAGCTTTAGCCTTACTAGATTCAGGTTCAGAAATAAACGTAATATCAAAAGAACTATATGATAAATTTAGATGGCCTATAGATAAACAGCATGGGTGGATTATGAGAACAGCAGACAACGGATGTGGTGCACTTCTAGGAGCATGTGCCAACATTCCAATATCAATAGGAGGTATTAGTGAAACATTTCATTTTTTTATACAAGATAACTGTTCATATGAAATTATCTTAGGACAACCTTTTATCTGTGAAACTAGAATGGAAACTAAAATAATGGACGATGGATCCGCGTATGCTAGATTTAGATCAAAAGATGACTTACAATCCTTACAAGTAATGACTCTCAAACTGAATCATATTAGAAAAAGAGAACAAATTAGGAAAACACCTATCAGATCACAAGAAAAAATGCACGAGAGTCATTTACCTCTTAGTGATTCTGGAACATACTTTGATCAAAATTTTTACTAGAGACCATTGTTGAGCGAGACAACAGTGGTAACTGGTTTGATATCTCGCATAAATGTGTAAATAAAATAGAAAATGTATCTGTTTATTTTTCATCTTCAAAATTACAAATTCTAAATAATAAAGATATTCCTAGAAAAACAATAAAAAAATATGAAAAATATTTTGAAGATAAAGGATATATGTCTAAAACTGAAAATATTGAAAACATAATTGAAACTTCTTTTTCCTCTACTTTATTTGATGAAATTGACGAAACTTTACATGATGAAAAATTATTACATGTTATTCTTTTAAACTCATTAAATGAATATGATTTAATTTCAAAATTTATTTCTGACTTTCATGAAGTTCAAATTAATACAAAATATAAAGCAGTAGATAAAAAAGTGAAACCTGTAGCTCAAGCTTTACCTGAAGGAAGTGATTTAAAAATTAAACAAGTAGCTAACGATCCTATCTTACGTGACATGTCTAAAATAGGTCATAAATTTACTGAAGAAACTGTTAAATTAATAAAAATTGGAAATGAAAATTCTTTTTTATTACCAACTGAACAAGAATTATTTCGTGAAATGATTAAAAAACATGGTAGAGCTTTTTCTCTTTATCCTCAGGAAATAGGATGTGTTGACCCTAGATTAGTTTCTCCTATGATCATATTTACTGTAGCCCACATACCTTGGAATCTTCACCCTATACCAGTTCCAAAGGCTCATTTACCTGAGCTAATGAAACTGCTTAAGGAGAAGATGAAAATGAAAATATTAGAACCTTCCTCTGCACCTTATTCTAATAGATGGTTTACTGTTCCTAAAAAGAATGGTAAACTTAGATTTATTCAAGACTTACAACCCGTAAATAAAGTTACTATTAGGAACGTGGGAACCGGCCCTATTGTAGGAGAATTTGCCGAAGCTTTTGCTGGGCATTCTATCTACTCTATGGGTGACTTATATTTAGGATATGACCAGTTTCAGCTTGCTACTGAAAGTAGAGATATTACCACGATGAAGACTCCTTTAGGATTAGTTCGTATGTGTACTCTTCCCCAAGGAGCTACAAATTCGGTAGCACATATGATGAACGCGATGAATAGGGTTCTTCATGACTTTATTCCTAATGTGACCATGCCGTTTATAGATGATATCCCAATTAAAGGATGTGAAGAAAAAGAAAAAGATGAGACATTAGATGCATTAGGATGTAGGAAATTTGTAGCTAATCATATTTTAGATTGTGAAAAAATTCTAAAAAGATTTGAAGAAGTAGGATTAACTTTTTCTCTAGAGAAATCAGTTTTTGGAGTTAATGAAGTTCTAATTGTAGGACATTTATGTGGTTATTACGGTCGTAGGCCTTATCCTCAAAAAGTAGATGCTATTAATAAACTATCCGAAACGTGTAAAAACATTAGTGAAGTTAGACGTTTCTTAGGAGCATGTGTATTTTATGCAATTTGGATTCCGCATTATGCCCATGTAGCTAATCCATTGTACGATTTACTTAGGAAAAACAAAAAATTTAAATGGACTGAAACTCATGTTAAAACGATGAAAAAATTAAAAAATTTGCTTTCTAATGCACCAGTTTTGAAACGTGTAGATTATTCAAACAATAAACCGATTATTTTAACTGTAGATACTAGCCCTATAGGAATAGGCTGGGTAATAGGTCAAGATGATAGTGAGGGAAATAGATATGCTATTAGATTCGGAGCTAAAATTTTGCATGAAACTCAAAGAAATTATCCACAAATAAAACGAGAATTATGGGGTTTAGTTACTGCATTAAAAACTGATAAAGAGTATTTTATAGGAGCTAATGTCATCATAGAAATAGATTGTTTACCTTTAATAGGAATGATTACTAACTGTTCTTCTCCTGATATAGCTATGTTAAGATGGATATCATATATTAAGTTTATTAATCCTATTTTAAATCATATTTCTGGTAAAACTAATTCCGTAGCAGATATGCTTTCTAGGGCTAAATTTGAAGATGATGAATTAACTAAAACTGATTTAAATGTAATTAATTATATTTCTGATATATATGTATATGAGAAATTTAATGAAAATGAGTATGAAGGGATTTGGTCTGATATAGGTTATTATCTTAGTACTCTGAAGCAATTACCTATTTGGTCAGCTAATAGATTTAGAGATATTAGGAAACGTGCATTTAATTTTTTCCTAAAAGATGGTTTTATTTGGCGACATGCTAAAGGGAAAATTAGATATCCTCAGCGAGTTTTAGGAAATAAAAAACTGCAAAATAAAGTTATGATAGATATGCATGAGACTCTTTGGGCAGGTCATAAAGGCTTTTATGCAACTTATGATAAAATTAGAGAAGCCTACTGGTGGCCGGGTATGTATGTGAATATACGTGACTTTGTTAGTACTTGTACTACATGTCAGGTACATTCGTCAGTTAGGCATAGAGAACCTTTGCACCCAACCTATCCTCCTTGTATTCATTACAAGTGGGTAGTTAATTTAGTGACCATGCCTAAAGGATTAGATAAGATGAGATATATAGTTTTAGCTGGAGAAGACCTGACTAATCATGTAGAAGGTAGAGCGCTTCGTACGAAAACTACTTATAACGTATGTAAATTTTTGCTAGAAGAAGTTATTAGTAGATTTGGCTATGTAGAGAAGATAGTGGCAGATAGGGGAGAGTTAGATGCTAGAGAGGCTAGAGAATTCTTTGATCTGCATGGGATTCGTCTGTCTCTCACTACTGCTTATAATACGGAGTCTAATGGTAAGATTGAGTGGGGTCATCCCTCTATTGTGAAGGCAATTTCTAAGGCCTGCAATGGTGATACGCGACAGTGGCCTAGATTCCTTCCTTTTGCACGATGGGCAGACAGGATGACGTATACTAGGTCTACAGGATTTATGCCTGCAGAACTAATGTACTGTCAAACGCCGATTTTTCCTATCCAGTCCCAGATTATTTCATGGACGACACTTCCGTGGAATAATGAGATGACTCATGAAGATCTAATTTGAGTTAGGATTATGCAGTTAAATATAGGTAATAAAATGATTGAAGCTGTTCAGAAAATTAAAAATTCACGTCTTAAAAATAAAATCTATTTTGATAAAAAACATAGACTTAGACCTTGTACTATAGAAGTAGATGACTGGGTTTTAGTTTATGATAGCACTTTTGATACTTAGTATGATGCTAGAAAAAAATTAATTAAGAGATGGTTTACACCATCTGTAGTTGTGACTGTATTTGAAAATGGTACATTTAAGCTTAGAGAATTTGATGGTTCTTTATTGAAAAATTTGATTGCAGGAAAAAGAGTTAAGCTATTTAAAAAGAGAAATAATGAAGAATATGAAATTGAAGAAAATGATGCTGAAGATGATGCTGATGAAAATGAAGATGACGATAAAAAATGTATTTAAAAATCAGGTGAAACAGTTTTGATTAGAGATTCTTTAATTTTTTGTGTATATGCATAAGCATTACTGCATGGATTAAAAGGATATGTTTCAATTTATTTAAAAAAAATCAAGTAGAATTAAGATATAGAAATATCTGAAATATTTATGATTGAAGCATAATAACTCGTATTTATATGAACTGAATCAGGAAGTTAAATAGAAATTTTGGAATTGGAAACTTGTAAAAGAAAAGGTAGTCTTATTTTGAATATATGTATATGCTTAAAAGAAATTTTATTCATTAGTAAATGGGATTTTATATCTTGCTTTTATTTTTTATGAGATCTGACCTCTAAATAAAATAAAAATTAATTAAAAACTTCATACCCAACTAGTTTATATGTATGTGTCTGTTGTTAGTGTGCTATGTTGGGCTAGTAGGCGGGTGGAACAACCTTGGTCGGGTGATCAAGGCCACGAGCTGCAGCTAGTTTCATCATAGGCATAACCTATATGTTGTCATGCGCCTGCATGGGTCGGTAGGCGGGTGGAGTTACTCTGGTCGGGCGATCAGAGCCACGAGCTGACGTTGATTTCATGTAGGGCTGACATAGTTTGTCGAGCGCTATACCGGGTTGGCAGACAAGTGGGGTAAACTTGGCCGGGTGGACATGTCCAGGAGTCGCACCCAATTTCGGTATAGGCCGATTTGTTAAAAATAAAAAAAAAAGCTGAGTTGGGATGAAGTAAGAAAAATGAAATGATTTAAGCAATAAAAGAGAGTCAGACCATAGGAAATAAAAGTAGGAGGCATATAATTCTGTTATCTGATGGGAAAAGTTTTTTTTTGTATATGCTGTTATGAAGGATAAGTTACTTATTCTTAGCAAGTGACATGAACAGAAGGACTATAAGACTTATGATTTATTCTTATAAATATTTGTTTAAATGTGGATTCAAAAATATGACATGATATTTTATAACTTATTTCTATGTTGATATTTTTCAAATGAATTGTACAAATCTTTTTAATTGCTTACAGTGTGAATGCATGATGAAATAAAATTTTGAAATTATTTAAACTTAATTTCAAAAGAATTTGATATGTTCCTTATGAATCTGCAGGTTGGCCCATCGGGACGATGTGCAGGTTTAGTGGGGGCGGATGTCGGAAAGAATTTGTTACTCTTAAAATATTACAAAAATTAAAAGATTAAATGATTGTTATTAGTTTGGTTAATTTATGAAATTTTGACTAATATTTGACTTTAATTTTGCAGGAAAAGAAGTTTGCTGACCAAAAGCAAGATGGGAAGTATTCATTTCAGTTTATTTATGGGTTTAAATGATAAAACAAGGGCTAGTTAAGGGTATGTTTATGTTTTAAAAGTAAATGTAAGGGTATTTAAGGGTTACATATAGGTTTTGGGCATGAATTATAGGGTTCTAGCTTAAATGCAAGGGTAATTATGGGTCAAATGCATGTTCTAGTTAAAATTTATGGGTAATAAAGGGTTAAATGTATGTTTTAAGCATGAACTTTAGGGTTCTAGTTAAGTTTTAAGATTAATTATGGGTTAATTAATCATCCTAGAGGATTATGGAAGGTTAGAAAATAGGTTTATGGGTTAGTTAGAGTTAGTTGATGTGGTTTAAAGTTAGTTGTAAGGTAAACCTAAGGTTAAATAATTAAATAAGTGGGTTGTAGTCCATAAATGAATTATTCAATAGGTTAATTATATCTTAAGGAACCTTAGCAAATTAAAAGGAATATATATTGATTATTTATTTTCACTAAGCCTAAGGTAATAATTAAAAGGGGTTAAATTAAATTTTAGCTTAAGGTATAGTATTTATTCTAAAGTTTAGTATTTAAATAAATCAAAAAGAAGAAATGAAAAGTTATTTAAATTCTAAAGTATTTGGTCCATAGGATATTTAAATAGTTGGTTGAAATTGGGGAAATTCAATTGGGGAAAAATCCCACGCCTAAAAAGTTGTTGAGTGATGTGGAGTCAAATTTGGTAAATTGGTTGAGTTATCTAAAGAGAAAAGTAGGCTATGGTGGGCTACTCACATCTATTTAAGAAGGGAGTACGTGCTCACAAGTTCATGTGTTTAATTTCAGAGAGCAATTGGCGAACTGGAGATTCACATGTGACCTGAAGTTTGAAAAGCAAAGATTACCCTTAGTTTGAAACTTTTATTAGCTTGTATAGGCTATATTTTAGACTATCATTTAAAAACATCATCTTATGATTTGTATAGGAATTTGGTTATTAATTTAGCACCATTAATTTTATGTCTAAAGAAAGTTCGTCTAGTAACACCTTTCTACCTTCATCAACTTTTGAATTACTGTTTCCTAAACCAATAGAAGATAAAGAATTAATAAAAGAAGTAATAGTAGAAGAATCTTTGCACGATCCTAGAACAACTATAACTTTACTTTCTACTGTTCCTCCTAGTGTTAGTGAAGAAAATTTTCCTCCAACTGTAGATAGAAACGTAGAAAATGTCAAAGAAGAAACAAACGAAACTATAAAAGATCAAATAATTAGTGAAAAGATTATCCTACCTTCTTATTTTGATGCAGTTGAACTTTATAGAAACGCTTCACTTTACGGACCTTAGGAGAAGTTATACTTGTACCTGTTCCGCATAGTCACCCCGCGTGCGCCGTTAGCGAGGCGACTGAATTGATCCGCCAGTCGTCAGAAATCGCGCTCACAGCGGTTGGCTGCTCATCAAGGCTGTGGAATGCCATCAGGGGTGACACTCTTTGGAAGATTTGGAGGGAGCGATGTGTTGTCAATTTTGGCCAAACTCCAAAGGAATGGTCGATTGAGAAATCCTTGTTTCTTCTAGGTAAAAGAATCTCCCGAGATAAGAGATCGCCACAATTTAGACATCACTGTATTTATCTCCTCGAAAATAACAAGTTGAAACCCAAATGGGTTCCACATGAGGGTGATGATAGATTTGTCCGCCTCATCTGTAACGCCCTCTAGCTTACCAAACTTGTCGCCTGCATTGTGGGATTTGGGGGGTCCCATGGGCACTAGTATCATTCACTTGTAACTTTTTTCGGTTATTTTAATTAAACTCTAGGAGAATAGGCCAAGGCCAAACTTCCTTTAAAAAAAAAAACAAAGAACCAATAATGTCTCAGGTCGCTATCTAGGTGGTTGGGCGGCTCACCTCTTGAGGCATCGGCAAGGGTTCAACCCCCACCAGCTATATGTGAGGGACAACATATTAATCATGGAATCTATCATGTAGTTGTGGCATCGTTTGTTCTACCTCACAATAGTTGTGACCGTAGTTTAACCCAGCTTTGTAAACCTCTGTTCTTGTGGGATAAGGGGGGTCCCATGGGTACTATGCCCTTGTACAGTTACAATTTCAATGTTGAAGCTTGGGGGAGTAAACCTCGGCCGAACCTCCATTAAAGAAAAAGAAAACAATGAACCAATAATAGCTTGGGTAGCATAAAGTTCCTCAATAGAGAGAGACTTGAGTCGCGTTTTGACTTAATGGGTAGCATAACCAGTTTTGGTGACCTGAGTCGAGCAATAGGAAACGTGATTCGACATACAGCAAAAAACATTTATAGAAGAGAGAATAAGAGTATTGTAAGCACAATAGTGAAGGTGAGAATGACTGTATCCTACGATAACGTTTACTTACACACACACACACATATATATATATATATATATATATATATATATATATATATATATATATATATATATATATAAGTTAGGTCTCCTAAAATCTCGTTCTTGTTAGTCTTTGACAGACTATGATTGACTCTATATAGCTATTGAGGTAGCAACTCACAAGCTCTCCTTGATTATTTGTGAGCTCCTAATTTTTTTGTTTGAACAATCAGTCCTGGTTTAGGGATTGCCAAGGAGATTCGAGAGATTGGATAGAGATTTTATGTTTAAGAAGTTGTTTGATATCCTGAACAGCCCTTAAATACGCACACATACACGCACACATACACAGACATTAAAAAAATTCAAGTCACAGACATGTATTTAAATAACATGGAACTCACA